>OMNN01085671.1:0-34040 GCA_900302755.1 Chromis chromis
ACTGGCTTAGGCCCAATGTCAACACCTGACACTTCTGTGGACTATAAAGAATCCATTTATAAGAGCATCTATTTTTTTTTTGCTGATGAGTGGTGATACGTCATCATTGTTATTTTGCTGTTGCTTGTTTTGATTCTCTGAACCTGTTTTTCTTAAAAACACAAGAAAAAATCAACCAGGAAGCAAATAAAAGAAATCCCTAATTCCTGTGAAATTTGAGTGAAATTATATGAATTAATTGTTATGTTCACTTTAGGGGTGGGGCGATTCGTCGATGTAATCGACGTAATCGATTACGAAAATACGTCGACGCGTAAAACGTGCGTCGATGCGTCGCGGTGTCATGGTAACGGGAGTATATGCGGGAGCATATTCTGTCTGTAGCGCATTTTTTCAAACATGAACGTTACTGGTGGTGGTGACCCAAACGTAGCTGGCGCTATCCAAGAATATACGAAAATATATGTATTTATGCCCCGATAACGCCAGCTACATTTGAGTCACCGGTAACGTTCATGTTTGAAAAAACGCGCTACAGGAAGAGTAACTTCCGGTTCAAAAGACGAACGGCGCCGTTGTCCAATCAGCGATGTCTCCGTACTTTTCTGTATACGGAGTATACTTAGACTTACATGGCTTAATCTTTGAGACAAACTACTGGCATGATCAACCAGGCAGCCCAGAACTGTAGGGAGGGAATTGAGGCAGGGAGGGAAGGAGGGAGGCCACCGTACTTTTTTTTTTACTTGAATTGACCAAGCTCTTGCTGTAACTTTATTTTGGAGAGATTCATCTTGCTAGACCAGATTACCAGTGAAGACTGGGCTGGTTCATATTTTTGCAGACATTTAATCTGGTTACTTTTGAAACAAAGGTATTGTTTTTCAAGAGATGTGTTTGAATACATTCTTGAAATATTAAGACGACATGCTTTTGCTTTGATAAATTAATCGTTAGATTAATCGACTAATCGAAAAAATAATCGTTAGATTAATCGATACAAAAATAATCGTTAGGTGCAGCCCTAGCTATATTGCTACTTTGACAGAATTAAAATGATCATAATGCATGTACGCCACCGAATGTTTCTATAGTAAACATGAGAGGTGGTATGTACACCTAACAAGACCTCACATTTAAAGGACAAAATAGATTGTGTAAATTGATCTGCTGCCCTTCTGGTTAAGTTTAGACAAAGAAAAGCACCCATAGGCTAAGGTCAGGGAAATATTGCTGTCATGTTACATAACTGTTAACATATGGCTAAGGTTAGGAAATATACTAGGTCAGTATATGTCAATGGTTCAGCGGAGGTCCAGAATCCGAGATATGACCAGGCTTATGGAATTATGTAAACCTCTCATCATCTAGATCCAGCCAGATTAGGATCAGCGATGGCATGACCACTTCAGAATGGAGGATGATGAACTATCCAGTGCAGAATGCATGTAGCACCATGATTATCAGTGTGATGTGAATGCTTTCTATTTGCCATAAGAACATGTATTCAGTTCAGAGAGCTTGCAGGCTTTGCTCTTGATCCCACACACATGTCAACACAACAGGGTGGCCGTGGAGAATTATATCACACAATTGGATTTGAATTCGGCATCATGGTGTTTCAAGAGGCCTGGGATGTTTTGATGTTACATAAGAGGTGAAATTATTTGATGGGCAGCGCTGGGATTTGAGTTTTATCCCCTGTGAAAGTAGAACTGCGATAAATTTTAAATATTGTAGTAAGCCTTTAGTTTCTCCATCCTCCTCTTGGTTATTTTCTATTTGTTTCTGTTCTTGTACTTATTATGCCACTTCTTCTAGGCGTTTGGTGGACACAGAAGATGAGCTCAGTGACATCCAGTCAGAGTCGGTGCCTTCGGAGGTGCGGGACTGGCTGGCCTCCACCTTTACCAGACAGATGGGTTTGATGCTGAGACGTAATGAAGAAAAACCTCGCTTCCGAAGCATCGTCCACGCTGTTCAGGCTGGCATATTTGTTGAGAGGTAAAATTGAGAACGATGCACAACACCTCCACAATCACAGACAAACATGCAGTCATTGATCCTAAATAATTTATCTGGACTGTCACCTTATCTTTTGCCCTCGGAGGTTGGCAATCTATCATGTGTAAACCCAAACCAGTGTTGCCCGGAGCAACTAATAGCAATTCTTTCAACATCTTTAGTTTGGCCTTGCGTAACAAATGAACAGGGGCAGTGCATTTGCACATTTCAGTGTTTTTTCTGGAGGTATACTTTACAACACTGACATTTTTGAACACAAGGTGCTTTAAAGCTTTGAATTACAATGTTCTGACAGCAGCAAGCTGTAAGTATTCTAGCTGTATTGGAAAAATGTATATGTAGGAAGTTGAAACTTGCTTGATTTAGGTTCATGACATACATGGCACATTATGTCTGCTTTTTTTGACTAGATTGTATTTCATCATTTAAATTTTATGAGACAGTCTTTGTATATCGACAACAAGGCTCTTACCAGGCATTATGGCATCTATGTCACATAAATTCTAAATTATGGTGAGGTAATGGTAAGAGTATGGTATGGTTTACGCACCTCTACGTTTGTATGAATATTATAGAAGAGTAAAGTAACAAAAGGGATAAACAAGATTTGAAGTCGTAAAGGTGGAATGCCTCGATTAAGTTTTTTGCTGATCCAAGTCAGTCAATATTTAGTGTCTGTCAACAACAAATCCCCATCTGATACCAGTTTTCTAGAGCTGTTTCTTAATGTTACCTGGTGGTCACGAACCTTGTTGTAAAGCTCTGGTAGGCCACTGTCGGAAATGTAGTGTTGAAATGGTAGGATGTACCATGGCCTCAAAGGCTGTATTCTTTACATCCATGTCAGAACATGTATTGCTGATTGTCTGTAGTACCTGGCTGCACCACCAGGTGGAGTGTCTTACTGTTTAATACTGTAGAGACCCGGGTTAGTGGTCACTCGGACTACAGGTAATTATGTGTTGGAAGCAGAGAGCATTGTGGGGGTTTAGCTAAAAAACAAACCACCATGACAAAGACTTCTGCGATGCTTAATGGCCTCAAGCCAGAGCTCGTGTGTTTAAGATGAGCCAGGTTTAAGATGAGCCAGGTTTAGCGGCCTTGCAGACCAAGTCATGTGTCCATTGACGGAAACAGCAATATCAGCACAGTGCAAATTTCCATTGTGCTAAGCTCAGCTTATGTATGGAATTATTTGATTATTGATTGATAATGCTGCTGGTTCAGGCTAATGCCGATCAGCTAAAAAAATGCTTGATCCCAATATTGTAGATCAGATCAGGACATCATTAAGTAAAGGTGAGAGACAAGCACAGGTGCCATATTTATTATTCCAGCAAGCTAATATATCCGTTGTATCTATCCTGCAATATATAACTTTTAGGTTATGTTATTGTTGATTGGTAATAAGGTGCATACTTCCTACTTCTTTGTTCGTCTGCACCAAAATAAAAGAAATCAAGTGGCGGCTTGCAAGGAGGGAAATAACTCAAAATTTAAAGCGGTACTGCTTGGTATGAAAACTGATATGATCTTAAAATTTCAATCTGTTGGAGATATGTGTGCATCCCTCTGCAGAGTGGCTCACTCACCTGAGTCGACCATACATCATCACGGCCTTGGCACGCGTGGCCGAGCACAATCATTCAGAGAGTTACAAACTGCTCTCTTTCCAAGGTTGTACTTTATCACACACCAACATGCATCATGCATTTGTTTAAATCAGTAAGCCTCAAACCTGCCAGCTAGGATCTTTCCTAATCGTTTTTTACAGAGGGCAGTCTGTTTTCACAATGAAGAAAGATTGTAAAATGTGGACGAGTGTGGTGCAGTGTGAGCTGTCCATCATATTACAGAGATATCCACCTTCACTGATGAAAACATCCAGCTTGATATACTAGTGCGGCTGCATTTATGGAGACAAAATGATAGCATATTTTGTGCATTCCACAAAATGTTGAGATGCTGAGCCACACTAATTTGTAACCGTCCAATTGAATCTAATGACTCAACTAACTGTCAGGGGGAATTACACAGCTTTTGTGCAGCTTGCAATTAAGTAAAACTATATTCTATCCCACATCTGTGATAAAGCCTTTGCGTGTAAAAAAAAAATAAAAAATTGACTTGCAGAAGCATCTACCTTTTCTCACTTTAACCTTTCTAACATACTTTCACACTGCGTTGTGTTGATTTAAAGGTTTAGAGTGAGTGTCAGTAGGGAACCTTCCAGGCTGCGGTTTGGGGCTGCTGTGGTAACCTCTGGTGTTTACACTCAGCGGTGCTCCTCATTTGATGTTTTTATCTCATCCAAACAGGATGTACCGACGTACGTCCAATATGGTGGGACTCAGCTACCCCGCTTCTGTCATATCTGTGCTTAAGGTATTAACATGTCCACTCACATTCAAGCAGAAACACACAGATATGAAAAAAAAACAACTTGGTGCACACATAGATACACTCACACAAAACCAACAACATACACTGTGAGTTCTTTACAACAAACTGATGTTCAGCACCATCCTTTTTAAAATGTTGTTTTCCTTTTATTAGCAGAGGATGAATACATTGTTTGAGAAGGACAATATCATTATTTGAGTTTTTTTTTCTCCCCCGCACAGAATGTTGACAAGTGGTCCTTTGACGTCTTCGCTCTAAATGAGGCCAGCGGGGATCACGCCCTTAAATTCATATTCTACGAGTTGCTTACAAGATACGACCTCATTAGCCGTTTCAAGGTAAAATCACAAGGATATAACGTGCCACTGGTCACTGGTGTACCTTTGTTTATGTCATTAAAACAAGAGGAAAGAAAAGCTATATTCAGTAGAGATAAGAACCTTCGCTATGTCTGATTTGATGGAAGCAAACGCGCTCTCTTCTGTCTCTTTAGACAAAGATTATGTTGTTGTATTTCAACAATGACCATTTTACGAGGAGGGTTGGACATACTTCATCTCCTCTGATAACAGTGGAGATCATTTTCACAGCCTCTTATAACTGAGGACACTCCACTTGATGTGACAGCATCTGAGAGTAAATGACACGGGCAATGAAGCTGAGATGAATATGTAATCATAGTCGGGAGTAGGCTAAATGATTCACCATCCATGATTTTATGACATCAATTTCAAATGCTGCTCACATTTAAATTGTATGCGGCTGCCGTTTAAATCACTGGATAGCTTGGAGAAGTTCCTCCCTGTTTGCAGTGTTTTGGACTCATTTGCTCTTGTTTTGTGCGATGTCAGATCCCGATCTCTGCGGTGGTGTCGTTTGTGGAGGCCCTAGAAGTTGGATACAGCAAACATAAAAACCCCTACCACAACCTGATGCATGCTGCTGACGTCACACAGACTGTGCACTACTTGCTACTCAAGACTGGCATGGTGGTAAGTAGGACCTGGGAAGGTTAGATGATATAATGCTGTCTAAGTCATCAGCATCTACTACACTAACACATCTACTACAAAAACCATAACAAACCAGTTTTACATGTTGGTTTAGTTCCAAGAAAGAAAGCTCATTGGATTAAAGCTTAGTCTGTGAAATCGAGGGGATTTTATCCACGTTATTCAGAACATCTCTGTCAGCTGACGTATGCCAGCCTAATTGCAGCTTTGCCTGACATGCAGCTTCTAAATATGGCTTTTTTTCATCCCGGGGAATCCATGGACCATCTTTTCATGGAATAAACAGACATCCAAGGACTCCTTAATTCCAGTCTTGCACAGGAAAAGATTAAGAATAACAACCTACCTTTCTAAGAATATGTATTAAAATGGTATGCTTATTAATGGTAACTGCTTAAAATGTGAAGTCAAATATTTTCTTCACTTCTTTCCTGAGCATTACTTCATTTCTAGTCTGTATTTCTTGTTGCTTTTGTTCTTTTTCCATCTGGTGACCTATATCTCACTCCTTCCCACAGGAGTGACTTTAGGGCATTTATGATGCTGTGTTCATTCCAAAAAAACACCTCTAGCCTGAGTTCAAAGTCCCCAACCAGCCAGCTGCCCCCGCTTCCAGTGTTTTTATTTAATCACCTTAATAAGGTGGCTGCGACAGCTGTCGACATGGTGTGTTTTTTTGAGCAGTGCCTTGCGGAGTAAACCACATTACAGCTAGAACCACGGGCTCCTGGGAGAGCAGTAGAACAGCATCTATCATATTGCAGGCCCTCCAGACTCCATTAAATCAACAATCAACAGGTCATTCATAAAGCAGGCCCATGAGGAAATACACTGAGCAGTGGATTGGCCATCGTGCACCCACCCTGTTCTTAATGACTCCCCCATCCCCCACTGTTGATTAGTCACAAATATTGACTGGGCTTCCTGAGCTAAATCCCCACTCTGTGGAGGTGAGCGCACTCACATGCATGCCCACTCACTGGTGTGTGTGGATGCTGCATACATTCACAGACTGAACATAAACATCCAAAACAATGAAAGCACATAGCTGAACATATGAAACATATCCTGGTTCTAGCTTCTTAGATGTGAGGATTTGATGCTATCTTTGTTATACGTGATAGTAAACTATCCTTTAGTTTGGAAATGTGAAGACCTCACCTTAAACTGTGGGAATTTTTAATTGATTAACCCTCTGAACCACAAAACCCACCGGCGGTTTGAAAGGCAAGTTGTCTTCTAAAAAAAATCACCAAAATATCAGAGCAACAATTGTAGGATTTTGAACTTTTCAGCAGTCCTTGAACTAATCATCTGTGACATGATGCTCAGTTGGAAAATTCAACCAAATTTAAGCTTAAAAATTGTGGTGTTTCAACACAGTCACCAGAAAGTGAATGAGCTTATTTCAAACTATCCCTGTAATAGTTTGCATCATTGTTTTCAATGCTGTTGTCACAAATTACACTTTGACAGGCTGAAGCTTGACCTAAAAACTTAAACAGGAAAGTGTGATGTGTAGTGTTGCTTTGTGAGCGTTAACTTGTGATAAAATTAAAGAGAGCATGACTTTTTCATTTATATTTGGTGACAAACCAGACCAAGAGACTGCTGGAGAGAAAGAGGAAGAAGTGTTTAAGTGACAGTTTAAAATGTGATTCTCAGTGGAGCTTGTCTCATTTGAAGTTTCCTTTTTGCTTTTGTAACCTTCCCTCTGTCTCCTTGTCCCCATGTGTTTCCCTTCATCCCTGACTCTAATGCATTCCTCATGCCAAATTCTTCCCTGCATCCTTTATATCACTACATCTTCCTGGCGTGATGTACCATTCCTTGCATTCCCATTTTTCCATTCACTGGCTTCCCATTTCTTCTCTCTAATTTCTGTCCATTCTTTCCTTTTGTGTTCATTACTTTCCTCTCCTTCTTTCCTGTCTATGTCTATGTCTTTTCCATCTGGCTGCTTCCTTTCCCTCTCCTGTATGATCCTCTTTATACCCCCCCCTTCTCCCTTATCTTTTCCTACCCCTGCATCCTCTCTCTGCTCCTCTTCCTTCCCTCCTCCTCTTGTCCTCCCCTTCATTTGTCTCCAGCACTGGTTGACTGAGCTTGAGATCTTTGCCATGATCTTTGCGGCGGCGGTGCACGACTATGAGCACACGGGGACCACCAACAACTTCCACATTCAGACAAGGTAATGGATCATAAAATCTAAAATGCGAGGCACTGACTCAGCCAATCAATGTTTTCATTTACATCAGGGGGGCCTTACATTCACACTGTGATCGACTACAGCGCAGTAATAGCACTGAGGCAGGATGGAGGCCAGATGAACTCCAAACTTCATGCCCTTGAAAAAAGTTTGTTTGTTCCCTGAGACTCAGAACTGCACAACTTTTTATTTATTGAGCTGGAGACAACAGAATGATTAGGTCATGAAAAGCAGCAAATCTTTTGTTATTATTAATAATAATCTAACCTTTATTGATCCCCTTGGGTTCCTTCCTTCTCTGCATTGACCCATCCTATTCAAAGTTAACCTTAACTATACATACTAGGAACAGTGGGCTGCTGTGGTGCAGCACCCAGGGAGCAGTCAGGGGTTAAGGGCCTTGCTCAAGGGCCCACAGTGGTGGTGACTGGGACAAGCGGTCGCTCTCACTTTCCCACCTCAACCTCTTGCCAGTCCAGGGGCTCGAACCAGCGACCCACCGGTTACAAGTTCGCTTCACAAACCACTAGGCCACCACTGCCCCCATTGAGAAAATGAATACATTAATTTTAGTTAATACTCATTGTTCTTCAATGTATGCCTGTTTTCATTTTACAAGCTTGGAACTTGTCCACATTTTCTTGAGCCTTTCTGTAAATTATACAGACTCATATAATCAATATTTTCCAAAAAGCTACTTTTCGAACCAAGATACATTGCAGAAAAGAAAATCTTTTAGATGATTTCATTTTTGTGGTGTTGTTTTTTGTCCTTTATTTGATTTTAAGTCTCCCTTTGTACGCTGGACATCCTTAAAAATTCAAACAAATAAAAAAAGGCTTAATACAGAACATGACTTACTCTGACTTTCAGCAGGTTATAGTTCAGTCTAGCTTGTGTAGATGTATCTGAAACATAGTGAACACGTTTCAGTCGGTTTATAGATTTTTAGCTGCCTCTGAAGTGCAGCTAGTTGCCAGGCTGCAGCTAAAACTCCTTTTTGTTATGCACAATATTTTGAGCACGACACACTCCACAGTGACTGATGTACATCAAGCCGTGGAATGTGAAGTGAAGCTAAAGAGAATAAGCAAATAACTGAAAGTCAAAGACGACAAGATGACAGATCTTTGGCATGCACCGTCATCCTAAAGTTGGATCACATTTATACTGACACATTATATAAAGAAAGTGGAGAGGTAGCAACATTTAAGCATTCATATTTGTTCTTAATGTTGTTGTTTTTCCCCCCAGTATAAACAAATAAGAGACTATTGCTTTCCCTTCTCTTTGTCTGACAGGTCAGACACAGCTATCCTTTATAATGACCGCTCAGTGTTGGAGAGTCATCACGTCAGCGCAGCCTATCGCCTGCTGCAGGACGATGATGAAATGAACATCCTCTACAACCTCTCCAAGGACGACTGGAGGTCAGTGAGGCGGATACTTAGACAGGCGATAAGAGGAAGAAAGACAGAGGGATGAAAGAGTGACAGCAACGGGAAGTAAAACTGAGATGTAAAAATATTGTGTGAGAACAGATAGAGACAGAAGGACCGGCAGGCATGAAACCAGTCAGGCAGAACAGTCTCACAGTGTGCACCAATTCAAAACTCAAAAATAAGTGGATCTCTTACTTTTTCTAGATTAACTGCACTCAGTGGAGGCACTGAGTCAAAAGCATCAAAGTTGGATTACCTTCAAGGTTCAACAACTTTCTACTAAATGGAACTGTTATGTGATAATGCAGGACAGCTGCAGTCCGACTTCTTATAGCGTAAGCTGGGACTTGTCAAAGCAGATATTATAAGTAGCTCTCAAAAACTGCCTTCATTTAGTTGAACAACTTCTGACATAAGTCGGCTTTTATTACCTGTGAATGTGACAGTTCATTATGGTGCACATGGCTCACGTTTCTCTCTCTTGTGTTTTCGTCAGAGAGCTGCGGGCTCTGGTGGTGGAGATGGTGCTGGCCACAGACATGTCCTGCCACTTCCAGCAGGTTAAGGCCATGAAGAACTTCCTACAACAACCTGAGGGGTCAGTTGTCTTTTAATTCACCAGTATGCGTTCACGCTGCCAGGACTCGCCCTACAATTTACATCTCTATTAACCCTACTTCACAGCCTCTGTGTACTTACCACCTGCTGGTTGCACCCATTTAACCCTGCACTGAAGGGGGTACTCATCGAGAAACACAATAAACAGCTGTGTTTTGTGTGGGGTGGTCCGTTTAAAAAAGCAAGGGAGGTTGTCTGATGCTCAGATGTTGTTTACTCAACATAAAGAAGAAATAGAGATGAAATGCATGAATGGAATGGAAAAAAATGTGTTTTTCTGCCAAATAGTAGCACAAGTCATGCATTATACAGCACAGGTATTCAGCACAGTATGGCTACAGACCCTTTCAGACACAAGTGCAGCTTGTTTTTTCTGTGCTGGAAGTCTGCATCAGAGTTACAGTGCAGTCATACCAGATTTGGCAGGGTGAAATTTATTTGCACACTGTTGTTGAAACACAGCCAGCACCAGAAATTGCTGGTAGGTTTGTTGGCATACTGCAGTGATGCTACAGCTGATGAGTGGGTAAAAAACATTTGCCTTCAACAAACAATGTAATATTGTCTTTACCGGCATTCTTGTTCTGCTGCTCCTGTTCTTTGACATGTATACGTCTACTACTTTCTTAGACCTTACAGTCACATTCAGTTGGCTGAGCATTGTACTTTTATTGAAAAAATCAGAAATCATCTGCACTGCAGTCAATTAGTAGTCAAGTGTAAGCAGTGTGAGGAGAATCAAAAATTTAGAAGGGGCTACTTGCACAGCAAAATATTCAGATCTGGACTCTGGGCAAAACTTTTAGGCATTTATTTAAACAAGTTATGCGAGCAAACAATTCAGGCAAGAGAACAAATTCTAGGTATGGTCATGAGTCAAGTCATGTGATCACAAGTTCTAGCATCACATAGTACGTACACTGATCAGCCACACCACATGGGATAACATTAATCATCTCTTTACAATGCAATGTTCTGCTGGAATCACTGGGTCCTGGCATTCATGTAGATGTTACTTTGACACATACCACCTACCTAAACATTATTGTAGACAATGGAAAATTTCCTGAAAATTTCATCAAAATCCATTCATAACTTTTAGTTATTTTAAGTTATCTTGCTAACAAACAAACAAACGGACAAACAGACAAACGCCGGCAAAAACATAACCTCCGCAGCTTCGCGCTTCGTGCTTGGCGGAGGTAAATATCGATATAATCCAGAGAAAATTGGTATTGAAGAGTAACTTTAAAGCAGGATACCTCATAGAATAAACTTACATTATTGTGTTTCAAATACCCAAGACAGTAATTGTAACTAATACAAACAGCAAAAACAGGTTACAGATATGAAGGGGAGCTGATGAAGCATTACACCTACACAATGGGAGATTACTGAAGGATTGCTACATCCTGCAACATAAAGATCATGTGGCTCAGGGGGTAGCCAAACCAGCACTACTATTAGCAAGCTAAACTGCTAACATGAACTGCCGGGCCACTATGGGTCATCCATCCATCCATCCATCCGTCCATCCATCCGTCCGTCCGTCCATCCGTCCGTCCATCCATCCATCCATCCATCCATCCATCCATCCATCCATCCATCCATCCATCCAGGGTCGCGGGGGGGCTGGAGTCTATCCCAGCTGACTTATTGTGAAGGCAGGGGACATTTCTTCTGCCTGACGTGCAGACGAATAGAGCTAATTAATGTTGTTTTAAAAATCTGATAAGTGTAGCTAGTTTAAAGAGAGTGCAGCTTGCTACACGTGAGTTTCTCTTCAACATTCTTCCACTGACTGCACTAAAAGTCAGAGATAAAGCAGTGCTATGTCAAAACTAAATGGCAGTTAAAGAATAAAGAGACGTGGCAGGTTGATCTACAAGCTCCCCGTGCTGTAAATATGTATACACATTGGTACAGATGGCTGTGGTCTGCATATCTTTGAGTACTTCCTAACAGAACTTCCTTTCCGCTCATTTTGAGCACAGCATGCTACACAGTGACTGATAACTGCTGTACATGCAGACGCATGACGGGAATAAATAGAGCTATCAAGCAAACTATCATATGACTTGATGAGTCATCACTGCTGATGTGGCTGCAGCATTGTCAAGACAAAGCTGCAAGAAACTGGTTGACCTTCAGGGTATTCTTTTCACCGTGGTAATACCCAGCATTCATCACAATCTGAAAACTGCTCAGAAGGCACTGATGCGGAGATAAGTAACTTCCTATACACCCAATATATAGTATATGGTGGAATCAACAATAGTATGGCTCCTGTACTTGTGAGTGTACCTCTAAAACAAAAAGTGCTGACTGCAAGATAATCATCAAGCTGCAGTATAGGGTACAAACGAGCACACAGACACACACACACACACACACATACATACACATGCACATAAATAAGACATTGCAGTCTGCATAGAGCTGCACTGCTGAATGGACTCTAATGTGAAGTAATTCAAACCAGTCTGCTGCAGGCCTGCTTAGAGTGCACTTTTAAGACCCAATCTGCCACAAATGGGATGACGGGGAAAAGCGAGCCAGTCTTTCTCACCTCTGTGTAACCTTGCTCTGTGTGCATGTGTGTACTTTTGTGTGTGTGTTTTAGTCTGCCTTGGTTTCCACATTGGTCTGTGTCTGTCCGTTCATGCTTCAGTCCATTAAAGAGGACATTTTGATATGGTTATCAGGTGATATCTCAGACACCACTGATTTCTGTTAAGGTGACATGATGCATCTTCACACTGTGTTCCAGTGTAGAAGAGCGATTAGCCTAATGGAGGCAGTATGATTGAAGGGGACTGCTTTTCCTCCTCTGTTTTTTTTTTTGGATGGAGGTGTTTCTGTGTTTTGAGTTGCCATTTGAGCACAAGCATTTGCTTTCGTATACTCATCAGATTTTTCCTCATCATGTCTAGATTAGTGCTCAAATGATGAAAAGAAAAATCCCTTGAAAAAAAAGACAACCGTCAGTGAATTGATCCCAAGTAAACCACAGTGGTAGACTGGCTGACATCCTATTTTGCTGCTAGAAATACTCACTACTGAATGTGTATTATTCACTACTGAAAATAGTCCCTATCGTGTTACTCTTCTGTCTGAGTAACATTAGATTTAAGACATTATTAAGCCTATTTTAGAAATGAGAGTTTGTATTTGTTTTTTTCTGTATGCATGTATATCTGTATTTACAATTCTGTCATCTGCAGCAATAGTTACACTGATCAACCACAACATTAAAAGCATTTGAATAAAACTGTGTAGGTGTCCCTCATGTCACCAAAACAGCAGTGACCTGTTGGGGGCATGGACATAGGAGCTCTGAGGGTGTCCTGTGGTGTCTGGCACTGGCATGTTGGGAGCAGATTCTTTGGGTTCTCCATCAGTAAGGCTTGTTCCAGTGCATCTTATGAATGTTCGATCAGATCTGGAGAGTTTGGAGGCCAGGTCAACACCTTTGGCTCTTTGTGATGTGGACATGAGCAGTTCAGGCACATTGGGAGACCGCTGCCATTAGGAAGTACTATAGCTATCGTTGGGGATGTGCTTGATCTTTAATGTTTAGGTGGATGGTACATGTCAAAGTAACTTCCACATGAACGCTGGGAGCCAAGGTTTCCCAACAGAAGATTGTATTATAACAAGAGAATCAGTGTTGTTGACCTCACCTGTCAGTGGCAGGTTAATGTTAATGTTGTGACTGAACTGTCTACTGCTATGTACTACATCTTTTCTGTGCTAAATGTGATATCCTGCAATATTTTAACCTGCAGTTCACACGTCCCTCCTTTCATGTAAAGTTGTAGTTTTTATTGCACATAACAAAAAGATTAACTGTTGTTTTTTTCAAGTGTATCTTAAAGCAATAGCTGTGCATCTTGGCTTAGTTTCATGGTTGCTGTTCCGTGGGTTCATACTGGCTGGCTTGAAAGCAAACCCAATGTAAGTGATGGGGGTCAGAATCTACAGCCTGGTATCTTGCCACTGAGCATACTGTTTATAGCAGGCGTCAATGGTGGGAAAAGGTATCCCATCTCTTGGACTTGTTCATCTTGTGTTGTGCATTTCTTGCACAGACTGCCAATTGTCGTGGACAGATTACTGTCGACACATTTACAGCTGTGCCACATTTTTTCCATTCTTTTTTATGACCTCGTGTCTTCAGGGACGTATTCTGGCATCCTTCCTTCGTCTGGTATTTTTCAATAACCTTGCTGCAGATTTGTCTGGAATGTTTTTGTAATGTAGGTTTTTTTTTTTCTGTGTTAACCAGTGACTGAATTTGACAGATGCAGATATATCTGACTCAGAACCATCTGTCAACCCTTGGAACACAAACATGATCTCAGTCCGTCTTATTATTGTGTTTCCATCAGCTGCATCAGTAATGTCTCATATTTTTTGTTCAAACATTAAGTTCATTAAGTAACTAAACCTGATGTTTGTTAACAACAAATGGGTAACACGGTGTTACTAACACCTTCTGGCATACTTCAGCTTTTTAAATAGTATATCTGTTCTCTGTCTTAGCATTGACAAGCCCAAAGCCTTGTCCCTGCTGCTGCACACCGCAGACATCAGCCACCCGGCCAAAAGTTGGGACCTCCACCACCGCTGGACCACCTCCCTGCTAGAGGAGTTCTTCAGACAGGTGAGTGGGTTCACCTGGCAGGTCACAGTGACATGTGGGATGATGCAGGTCCAGTGTAAGCTTCAGTGGATGTGTGGTTTATATGCATGCAGAAAGAACATGGACTACTTTCCAGCTGACCACGTACACATGGCTGCAATATACATTCAACTTACTTTTTATTATATACTCATAGGCAGAACTAATCCAGTCTAATACAGCACATCTGTAATAAATGTATTTGTCCCCGTGATTGTGGACTAAATATTGGAGCCATTGTATAGAATGAAGGGGACAACATGGAGACAACTTGTAGTTTATTCCTAATAATATTAGTTACATTTTTGTTTTTTGATAATCCTGCTGTAAAGTTTGGAAATACACTATACTGCCAAAAGTATTGGGACACCCCTCCAAATAATTGAATTCAGGTGTTCCAGTCACTTCCATGGCCACATGTGTATAAAGTCAAGCACCTAGGCATGCAGACTGCTTCTACAAACATTTGTGAAATGTGAGCAGAAATTGCCAACTTTCTGCAGAGTCAATAGCTACAGACCTCCAGACTTGGTGTGGCCTTCAGATTATCTCCATAACAGTGGTAGAGAGCTTCATGGAATGGGTTTCCATGGCCGAGCAGCTGCATCCAAGCCTTACATCACCAAGTGCAATGCAAAGCGTCGGATGCAGTGGTGTAAAGCACACCGCCACTGGACTCTAGAGCAGTGGAGACGTGTTCTCTGGAGTGACCAATCACGTTTCTCTGTCTGGCAATCTGATGGACGAGTCTGAGTTTGGCAATTGCCAGGAGAACAGTAGTTGCCTGACTGCAGTGTACCAAGTGTAAAGTTTGGTGGAGGGAGGATTATGGTGTGGGGTTGTTTTTCAGGGGTTGGGCTTGGCCCCTTAGTTCCAGTAAAAGGAACTCTTAATGCTTCAGCATACCAAGACATTTTGGACAATTTCATGCTCCCAACTTTGTGGGAACAGTTTGGGGATGGCCCCTTCCTGTTCCAACATGACTGCTCACCAGTGCACAAAGCAAGGTCAATAAAGACATGGATGAGCCAGTTTGGTGTGGAAGAACTTGACTGTCCTGCACAGAGTCCTGACCTCAACCCGATAGAACACCTTTGGGATGAATTAGAGCAGAGACTGAGAGCCAGGCCTTCTGGTCCAACATCAGTGCCTGACCTCACAACTGTGCTTCTGGAAGAATGGTCAAAACGTCCCATAAACACTCCTAAACCTTGTGGAAAGCCTTCCCAGAAGAGTTGAGGCTGTTATAGCTGCAAAGGGTGGGCCAACTCCATATTAAACCCTACTGATTAAGAATGGGATGTCATTAAAGTTCATGTGCATGTAAAGGCAGAGGGGCCAATACTTTTGGAAATATAGTGTACTTTACCAACAAATTTGGGGTTTCAGGAGATGTAAATAGATACTTTAATGTCACCATGATGGAATCAGTCAGTAAGCTGTCTTGAGCTTTGTTAGTTTTTTAGCATGTATAAGTCTGCTGATGTTTAGTTACAAAATGGACATTAGCAATAATTATATCCTCTGAAAAAGCAAGTCACATTGAATCTAAAAACGTATATCATTCTAGTAAGCTCAGATTTAATTCAGTACCAGGGACGTGATTCTTGACAGAAATTGCATTATTTGTGTGTTTATGGTCTTAAAGTTCAGTTTCCTCCATGAGTTTGAAAACCTCAGGTATAATGCAATATAATTCAGCACAACCTCCAAAATGACTTAAGGTGGAAACATTGGCTGTAAAGAAAGAAATGTAACAGAAACTCAAGATTTGTGCCTGGAGGGTAAAAATACCATAAAATATCATTTCATTTGACTGTCCCATTAAACAACTGAAAAACTCCAGGAACACTGAAATGAAATGTAGACATTGCCACAGCATTGTTTTCTATAGCACTTTTTTAACAAAGTGCTATACAAAAGCAAAAATAATTAAATAAGACTTAAAACATAAAAATAAACAAGTGAAAAATAAACAAAGTTAATAAAAACAGGCAGAGTTCGTAAAAACAGAGATCACAAAACAAGCTCATAAAAACAATCAGATCATAAAACAGAAGGGAAATGAAAAAGGGATCATGAAACACACCCGTATATCAAACAGTCATAAAGGAGTTTTTCACGAGAGATTTCAGGACACTAAAGGTGCTGCCAGTCTCATGCAGAGTGTGGGAGCTCCAAGGACAAAGGCCTGTCCACCCTTTTTCACAAGCTTTAAAAGAGATTAAAATAATATTAAAAATCAATGCAGAATTTTACAGGTAGCCAGTGTAACTTGGCAAGTACTGGAGTAAGTTATCATATTTTTTAGCAGTCTGTACAGATTGGAGTTGGTGACTGATGATATAAAGTGCATTGCAGTAAAGGAAGTGAAAAATAATTAATATGTCAAAAATCTTTTGCGTGTGTCAGCCAGGACTCATCTCATTTTGGAGATTTGTTTCAGTTGAAAGAACATGCTTCTTTCAACTGAAACACTTTTCACTCGAACATCAAAAGAGAGATCGACATCAAAAACATCTCTGAGATTTCTTGTTGGTTGCGTAATGCTTTTGGTCAAGGGGACTAAGCTTACTGGGAAGCAAAATCAAAAGTATATAACCCAGCAAATGAGCTAACGTCTTCCAAAGTAAACAGACTGTAACATTCTCTTCACAGTGGTTTGATATCCAAATAATCCTCATACCTGATCTACATGATGGAGTCACTTGTTCACTGTATCAAAGTCCATCCAGCTGCTGGAAACACCTGCTCAGCTGGAGCAGATGTCCGTAAATACTGTCGCAGCAACTTTATCAGCCAGGAAATCTGTCAGTGCCACATCAGAAATGGATTTATACTCAGAACTGAGCGTTACTGATACATTTCTTTACTTTAGTTTGAATGTTGTTGAAAGCATGTAATCAGACTCAGACTTGACGCTGCAGAGTTCCTCAACATGACTGCCCCAGTTCGCAGTGACAGCATGGAGACGGTCAGCAAACACACCTGTAACTCCATTTCAGTACACAGTAAGAGGCTCCACCTGGTGGCGCAATGTGCTACTACAGCAAATCTACAATGCATTTTTCCTCCATACAAGTACAATTTAATAACTTAAATTATTATTGGCCACTAATTAATTAGGCTACTAATCAATAGTAGTTAACCATTAATAACCCTAAGTGGGATCTCTGACTAAGACATTTGAATTATAGCTGTTAAATTTTTAAAAGTTTCAAGGCAGTGTTTGAGGAACATATAACTGTGTATAGGTTGACATGGTCCTCTTTAGCAGATGGAGTTTGCCCAGCTGTCATGGAATTTTGGATGTTCAACTTTATTTTTTTCTGAGCACTTTAAAGAACCTTTCAGCTATCCTGGCTTAAAAGCTGATATTGACATTCATTCCTTGACCTCTGATTTACATCTGCGCTTTTCCTGCTATGTGGAAAAACCTGCTGTAGTGCAGCAGCTGTGTAGTCTGGGATGATGTGTTTTCCTAGAATTTCTTATGATTGCTAAAAGATGAAACACATCTTGATGTGCAGTACAGTCAATTTACCTTTTGTTTGTAGTCATTTCTGTGCTGCTGGTGTTTAGGATCGTATTTGTTGCCGGCTGCTGTGTCAACAGAAGCGATTTCTTCTTTCGATTCAGTCCCAGTCACTTGAGGTTTCTTTCACAAGTTCACTTCAGCTGCAGTGGCACATTAAGAATCAAATAATAATGATATTTGTGAAATATTGTTTTAATATGTTGCTTTGGAACAACGGTGCCCTCCACAGAAAAATGACAAGCACCGTGGATGATTAAAATGTATAACATGACCTCTTTGATAAAACAATACATTTGGCTATAAATAATAAATTGTGTATTTGTAAGTGTCACGAGGAAGGACAGACATTTAAATTGTGCCACATTGCTTTCATCTCTTCCATTATTAATCCACATTGTTCTCATTATCACTGCTGTTGTTATTGTGGCTGCCTTCACGAGGCTTTTGTCTCTCGGGATACGAATTGCAGATAAATAGCTTTTCCAAAGAACACTGCCTCCCGACTCTACATCTCATCTGTTTGTGACAAATCAGAAGAGAAAATGAAACACATTTGTGGCCCAAAAGCACTCTGGGCGGGGCCGAGATAAATCCAAAGTCTGTTCAGAGAAGTGTGAGCATATGGTGTGCAGTGATAAGTGTGTGTTTATGAGTCTGTACAGTGAGGTGTGAGTATGCCTGAATGGGGCATTTTCCTAGAAACCAAGGCTGAATGATTTTGACTGATGAAGCCGTTGTGTTTCCAGGGGGACAAAGAAGCTGAGCTTGGGCTGCCATTCTCTCCACTCTGCGACCGGAAGTCCACAATGGTGGCACAGTCCCAGATCGGTGAGAGATACATACACCATCTGCGTAACTGTAGTTGTATTTTAAGGATGAGGTTTTTTGAGAAACATTTTTGCAACTGAAGAAATGTTTTGTGTAAGAGAGTGGTCAAATAAATGTCATCAAGCTGATGTCAGAGAATAAGAAGTATTATAAGAGTTATTTCTGCTAAAGCAGTGGTTGTCAACTGGTGGGTCGGGACCCAAAAGTGGTTCGCGAAGCCATTTTTAGAGGGTCGCAGAAGCATGCCCCCCCTCAAAAAAGTAGTGGTATAAAGTCTTTTAATTTAAAGGATGTGTTTCTTATGACACAGTCTGCTTTCAATAGCAGGATATTTAGTGGTGGTGACACCAGTAGTTGCCCACTATTAACCTCTAGATGTGGCTCTGCCAGCTTATTGGAGAAATTTATGCTAAAACGTGCCAAAAATAAACCAAGATGTGCTCAGAATCTGTCAAAATGGTCCAAAATATGGCCAAAACTTGACAAAAGTGTCCAAATATACCAAAATGAGCAAAAAATAAGCCAACATCTTCCCAAGCTGTATCAAATGCGTTGAGACTACACCCAAATAAACCTTAATTTGTTAACAGGAACAGCAAACTTCAAAAATTTGGGTCGCGACCGTTATTAATAGAGACATAGTGGGTCCTGAGGTTGGACCAGTTGAGAACCACTGGTCTAAAACACCAACGTTTTTACACATCTACTTATCAATTTACCATTAGTCCATTAAATTATCAGCATGCATTCCATGTCTGGTCAGTAACTCTTTCATACAACATCTAGGCAGCTTTAACAGAGCTGTAGCTAAACTGGAAGGCTCCTGGATTAGAAGTGCTCGATGGAAGTCACTGCCTGCCACCATTTATATGCACCAGTACACCACAACAATCGGCCTGTGTCTTTTCCACCAAAGTAGTAAATGTGTGTGGGCAGCTACCTGGGAGCAGCGATGTGGAGGCAGCAGGTATAAATCCGCGGGGGCCCCGAGGCGTACACTGCTCTTCCACTGCAGGGAATGAAACGTGCTTAGAGACTAAAAAACTCTCTCTGTTCCATTAGCTCAACAAGCATTTGTTTCCACAGCGCCACGCCAGATTCCGAAAAAAAAAGCAAAAAAAATCCGCCTCGCACAAGGTGAATCCTAATTAACAGAGGATTCCCGTAAAGCTTTGGGATTTACCGTCAGGCTCGTTGGAAACTCTGAAACCGCGCTGGTTAATAAGCTGAAAGAGAGTGCGGCGTGTGATAGGACGATGGGAGGATCTTCCGTTCAACTCCTGTTGTCGTGTTTTGTTTCATTTCAGCTCAAAACCACAGCGAGCTTCCTTCAGTTGCTGGGTAAACTAAGCTTAGAGCGAAAGCCTCTCCAGGTAATAAAGCACAAGGCTGTCACTTCTTATTACTGAACATGTGCAGTTTACAGAAGATCCCAAGCCCAGAAAATCCCTATCCGGCATCTCAAAATGAAGCTATTCAATGTCAGTCTGGATCTTATCCGCCTCAATACACTTCTCGGACATAAGCTTTGTGGATAAAGAAACATTAAGAAAGCACATTTATGCAATTCTATGCTAATGTGGTGCAGTAGCCCCACAGGATGGATGTAAAAGTTCTGTAAAGTTATTGAGAACTTGGTAGCTTATTAGTATAAGAAACTATACACAGGGGACCTAACTGTGCAGAGTTTTAGTTTGAGACATTATAAGGAGTTCATGAAGATTAAAGCTGGGGTAGGCAGTATTTTTGTTGGAGTCATTAGGCAAAAATTCAACACTAGCCTTCCTGCATTTTGTAATTTAAATAATCGGAAAGGAAACTATACTTCTGAACCTCCTCTTGGCTTCGTTTTCAGGTTTTAGAAAATGTAAATCATGACAGGAGATTTTAGCCAAACACAGAACTTGTCACCCAGAGCAAGCAGGGTAGCATTAAGAGCAACAAAATCCGCAATAAGGCCCCGTCCACACGAAGCTAAAATGCTTATAGTTTCAAAAACGTTCTTCATGAAGACGGAGATGTTTCAGTAAATGTTTCCATCCATACGAATTCACTTGATACACCTGAAAATGAAGTAAAACACATGCCAGGCCTGTTGGTGGCACTATGATGCCGTAACAGAAACAAGCGAAAACTGGCGGCAGGACTTTCTACTTTAATCTGCTGTAAATTAGCTATTTTTTAAAGTCCCATTTCGATTACAGTATCCGTATAATAACATGAAAATAGAGCAGTTTAAGCTGTTGTCCTAACCTAGATCTCTGGGTGCAGCTGAGAGGTTGTGAAAAGATCACTGGAGAAGAAAAATAAGAACCTGTTCATACAGTTACTTTAAAAAAAAATCTTTGCTGTAATTTGTGACATTTTGAATAATTTTACCTCTTTGGGCCTTAAACATGAGACTTTTTAAAAAAGTCTAGAAGAGAAATGACACTTTTGGGGAACAAACTATTGGTATGATTTTTAACAGTGTGTGTTTTTCATACTGTATCTTGTCATGAATAAAATCTTCATGTGCAAAGTAACTATAGCTGAGAACAAAAAACTACAATATTTCCCTCTGAAACACGGTGGAGTTGTAATGTGTGAAGTGTAAAGTAGCAAAAAGTGGAAATTGTCAAGTGAAGTACCTCAAAATAGAACCAAAGCACAGTACCTGAGTAAATGTACTTACTTTCCACCACTACATACTGTTTATGCTTTATACTTCCACTTGTAGCAGGTTCCCCTGTGACTTTTATGACATATTTCTTTGGGAAAGCGTTGCTGAACTCCACTCCCACGCCCACGTGAAGCAGATTAGCTGCAATTTTCTTCATAAATATATCATTTTCAAACTTGAACTTTGATTGTGGCCTATATTTATTCATGGATCTGTCATATTGTGCATGTTTAAAATGCCAAAATAAGGATGGCAGCTTGTTTATCTGCGCCTGTAACCCAGTTCCATAGAGCTGTCCACCATCACAGAGTGAAAAAGTCAGCATCCATGCTGCTGGTATATACATTACACAGGGAGATTGTGTGTACAGAGGAACATATATAAAATGTGCATGTACCTTTAAATCCAGGCTACATAATTCAAACTTCTTGCACACAAATATTTAAGCTAGGAGGGATCCTGATTCCCAGTCAATATCACATTATATACCTTGATGGAATTATGGCTCTCGGAGATCAATATCTAATCTACTGTAACGTAATGGACAGATGGTCACCATTCCTTTGGGAGTGGAAAAACTGGAATGCGGAATAGGTCGAGATGCAGATTTGAGGCATTTCCACAGGTGCACAGAAGTGAAGGAAAACAGCTGGAACAAAATCAAGAGGAAATCATCTCCCTAAGAGGCAGAAGCAAAAGCAATAATGCTGCAAAGTAATAGACTTTTCACAAGTCATGAGTTCTTGTCTCGGTCTCGCATCTATCATGAACAGCCACAGACAGGCGACGAAGTCTGACGTCCCTCCGCCCCTTTGTCTGACTGTCACTTTGTATCTCGGCGTCCATCCATCCCTCTCTCTCCTTTTCAACGCCTGTCTCTTTCTGTCCATCCCTCTCTGCATCATCCTCCCTGCCCAAGTTCCCTCAGCCAACACAGGAGAGGTCGCTGCTTATTTCCATGCATCCTTCATTCGCTCCTCCGTCTATCACTCCTCAGCCATTGATCACAGAATGAAATCTGCAGCAATCAGTCAAACCTCCTAAATGAGGTGACTCTGTTAACCGACAGAGCAAGTTAGACCCCAGAGGTTCCTCTGTTATTTATCACTCCCGTGCCTTTGTGTATTTGTGGAAAATCTGCGCTTGCTTGTTGAAAGACAATCACACAACATGATTATCACTGCAGAAGAAATCAGAAACAGCTCCCAGTTGTCCCGAGAGCTGCAATCAGATTGTAATATGGCAAACAGAGAGAGAGAGAGGAAGCGCAAATACATCCACAAACACACTGGCACATGCACAGACTGATCCACTTTATCTCAACTTCATACGCCCTGCGGGATGCTAAGATCCATCATATAGTATACAGCTGCTCTGGGTGCATGTCTGTGTGTGTGTGTGTGTGTGTGTGTGTGTGTGTGTGTGTGTGTGTGTGTGTGTGTGTGTGAGAGTGAGTGTTTAATCATTCCCAAAGTACCCCGGCGCTGAAAGCATCTCCAGATACCGTCTTGGTTCAAATTGCAAGTCTGGAGGTGAAGTCAGATTTTTTCTCCAGGCGGTCCAATACATTCTCAGCAACCCCAAAGAGCAGCAGGACAGCCAAGTAAATGGGAGACGTGAATGTTGGGACTGTGGCTTTTCACCTCCTGGCTTCCTCTCTGTTATATAAGTTGAGTGTGTGTCACTCAAACAGTTCAAGGGTATTATTTTTGTTGATATAAAATCCAAGATGTCAGCTTTAACCACATTTGACTTCCTTTAGGCTTTTGGCATGCTTACTGCTCGTCTTAAGGAGGCCACAACAATAAATACCAATGCCTTCCATTGTTATTTTCTCTCTTTTTTTTTACTACCATAGGTTTAAATGCTGAGCAGCTCTGCAATGCTGTACTTGGTTACAAGATTTGCAGCGTACAAAAAGTTCTGAGGCTGTTCCTGTTGCACATGCATGAGCAAGCAGTAACTGTTGTGACATCGCATGATTATTGCGACCAATAGTTTGCGATTTCACAAGTGCACCTTTAATTCGAGCCGAGAGCAAACATCACATTCTGTGTCAGTCATCAGCGCAGGATGGCACAAAAGTCCTGGGGAGGATCATCACTGACATGCTACAAGTGCGACCCAGACACCAAACAGCAGCCTTCAGTGGAAGAACCTGCCTTTGTAGACATTGTAGAGGGTGCGTGAGGTCAAAAGCGTTTGACATTCACATGGTTGAGCACCATGAATCCCCCCCAAGGATCAGACTCTCTGTTCTACTGTAACATCCTGAAGCATTTTGGGGGAGAACATTTGGTGCAAATGAACTGTGGCACAATGGCATCTGGGTGATCCAACTGGGTTTTTCTAGACCACAACAACACAATCGGCGTTCCCCACCCACCCTACTCGCCAGATTGGGCTCCTTGCGACGATCTTCTCAGCAGCGTCTGCAGCACATGTAGCAGAGCATGCATCACAGCTGAGCAGATGGTGTTTTTTTAACTCCCTAAAAAAAATCGATATGAGCATAGGGCTCCATAAATCCAAGGTCTAATTATAACCTTGTCGCCATGAAATATTCATCGGATTAAAACAACCAAAAAACTATGAAATAACTTTAAAAATAAAAATAAAGTGGCAGAACTCTTCCTCTTCCTCCAAATTAGGTCATTCGTATGCGTATCAGGAGAGAGATGGCAGCTTGGTGAGTTTTTTTTGTGTGCAAACCAGAGAGGAGGAAACAGATCAGCGACGACAGGAAGCTGGCATTCAAGTTTTGTGTTGAGTCAATCACAAAGCATATTTTTATTATTCTTAGTCTAATAAATTTATGCAGCTCAGCGAGTGCTTTTATGTTGCTGTTGTTAAAAGTGAGCTGAAACTTTGCCCTAAAATTAGACCAAATTAGACGTTGAAATTGAGTAAAGGAAACGCCATAACAAGGAGCATTTGTAATGTTTGATTGCTAAGTGGATTTAAGGAAATTAATCCTCAGCAGACCGGTCCTCGGTAGTTACTGGCTGGAATGAGCGTGTTCCGCTGATTCCAGCAGTATGTCACATGTGTTCTTATTTGACTGAGTTATGACTCACAACTGACACTGTTAACTGTGCCAGTATGGTGCTCTGTGTGTTCAAATACACCGAATCCAGCATCTGGCCTCTTCTGGGCATTTCCCTCTATACTGCTGCAATCAATGTGGAAAGACGCAATAGAAAACTTAGAATCAGGGAGTTCACACTAATGCTTCAAAAGGATCCGACTGCACGGAAGGAGAAAATATGGAGACTTCTCAAAAGCAATAGCAAGATGTTGATGTGCTTAATGTTGCCCCTTCAAAGCAGTCGCATTCTAGGAGGAGAGCGGGAGGATGTTTTTTTTTACAATGAACGTCAGAATTAATTCTTTGCAGTTCAGAATAATGCTCCGTGACTACAGCCTCCGTGTTTGTGATATTTCATAGGCAGGCGCATGGGGGGCTATTGCGCTATTTGCGAGGAAAAAAGGGCATACCTCTCTTTCTTTCACCACATTTTTTTGTTATCCGACCCCCTTTTTTTTTTGTTCCACCCTTTGGTTCTCACATAACTAAAACTGCAAACTCTGCAACTCTCCTTCCAAAAAGGTAAAGATGTTCATTACATGCACAAGCAGAAAGTGTGTATCAGCAAAGAGGCATTTGCAAAAACACATACAGCACACTTTGGCAAACTCACACACACACACACACATATACACAGACACACACACACACTGCCCGCCTGCATCTGGTTTGCGTTACCACGTCGACGGTGGGGAAGTGCATTGGCGCCCTTCTCTCATTGGTCCTTCGCTGCCGGCACTGATTTTAATTGGCCGTCTTAGTGCCAGACCCTCAAGCTCATGACACACACACACACACACCCCCACACACCCCTAGCTGGGGGCTGCGAGGGGGGAACATTGGAGGAAAAAAAAAAAAAAAAAAGAGGGGGGAATGGTGGCCAAAGTTTCAAAGTTGAGCTAATTGGGAGCCATTTTCTCCTCCCTCTCCCGCTTACATAGACACAGGCGTCCGGCTAAATATTCTGCACAATTAGCAGAACTATTAATACCCTGAGGTGTGTGTGTGTGTCGGTGAGAGAGAGAGTGAAAGAGGGGGAAAGAAAAAGTTTGGTAATGAGAGTGGGGAGTGCCGGGTAAGAAGGGGTAAAAAGCTAAAAAGAAAACAAGCGAGTAATGCTTCCTGTAATGAAAGAACAAAGTTAAAGTATGTCACAGGGTTACCCCCTATTAGATACACCTACACACACACACACACACACACACTGGGGTCTCCCTGAGTCACAACCAGACATAGTTTTGCCTCTGGTCTGAGAGATGCTGTGAAGGAATACACACAGCTGGAGACCACATGGCGACTGGCAAAACACCGAGCCAGAATCGCAGGCACAAAAAAAAATTGGACTGAAAGATTTAATTTCGCCGACGCGTTCCTCTAATACATTTAATTTCAGCTCTGTTCTGCTCGCGCAAACATTTTTGCAAACTGCTCCAATGCAGCACCTCGCTGATGTTGTCGTTTTGTCAGGCTTGTTATCATGTGCAACCGTGATTCATCGCGGCGTGAATCAAAGCGCAGAGATCCATCCGAAATGCCCGCCGCATGCTGAATCATGACATTTAGAATCCGCGCACTAGTCCGCATGCTCCCGGTGAAAACCCTTCCCTCTCGGTGGAGTAGCACTTTAGAGCATCATATACGGCTGCAGCTCTCTGTCTGCGGGGCTGTATTTCTCTGGGAACAGTCCACAACAAGGATCAATCAATATCTTGGGATCTGGTCTGCGGCCAAGTGGGGCTCAGTTCCCTACTGCATCCCAGTGAAGCCTGTAAAACAGCCGCTCCCTCTCTGGTGTGTGTGTGTGTGTGTGTGTGTGTGTGCAGAATGTTGAACTGTAGAAACCAGAGAAAGACACAACAGAGATTACGAAAGGAAGAGAATATGAGAAAACAATTCCCCATGTTGTTTTGCACAAAGGATAGTACAATACTTGGCCGATGCTGAACAACTGTGACTCCAGCCATGTGCTTCCCTCCACATACAGACATTCTGCCTGTTCGGTCTTCTGCTGTGGATATCAGTCATTGCTGATAAATTGTTGCCAACCACAAGATTACATAAAGTAATATTTCAATTTTGAATAAGAAATGCTTGCTGCCTTTTGGTTTATGCAAAAGGTATATATATGTGGCGGCTGTGGCTCAGGTGGTAGAGCGGGTTGTCCACTGATGGCAAGGTTGGCGGTTCGATCCCCGGTCCCCCCCACATGCCGAAGTGTCCTTGGGCAAGACACTGAACCCCAAGTTGCTCCCAATGGCAGATTAGCGCCTTGCATGGAAGCTCTGTCACCATTGGTGTGTGAATGTGTGAGTGAATGGGTGAATGAGAAACACACTGTAAAGCGCTTTGGATAAAGGCGCTATATAAGTGCAGACCATATAGCTTGGGTATTCATGGGGGACGCCAGCAATAGTTTGCTTGGGTACACAACTGTGAAAAGAATAGCTTGACTAATAATTTGTTCATTCACTTATTTTGCCGGGTCGCAGATAAGTGGTAGAAGATGGATGGATGGATGGCTTATTTTGCCAAGAGTAGATGAGTTGATTAACAACACTATTTATTTTTTATAAATGTAAATATGAAGGTTTGGTCAATTAGCTTAGCATACATGGGTGCTATTCACTATGCTAACTTATGCTTCCTCCCATCCCTCACTTCTTTCATGGCCTAGAACTTGTTGCCATTACATAGGATCTTTAAATTACTTAAAGGGTCCACATTATGCAACAATTTTTTCGTATTTTTTTGTCCATAGTGTGTCCTGAGACCCACAAAATATTGGAAAACACCGTCTTTTTTGCATCTTTCCTTTTTCCACAGATCAGAGAATGTGTCTCAGAACCAGCAGTTCAGATTTGCAGGCTGTTGTGAAGTCACAACAGGAACAGGGCTAAAGCCAGGTGTACTACAGGGAGGGTAAAATTAACAATCTGTGCCTTATTTTGAGCTGAAACTTTAAACACACATCCTGGAATAAGTGACACTTGCATTCATTTGTTCAAAAAAAAGGTATAATATGGGACCTTTAAAAGCCCCCCTAAGGAGGAAGGAGGCCTTAGGAAGGGTTTACAACAGGTGTTTCTTTTATCAAGTGTCCTGAAGTACAAATGCAGCACCTTTATGGGTGTTGGTTTGATTGGACAGTTGATCCAGCATCATCATAAGTATGTAATATTGCTTTAGACTGATGCTATCGAATGAAGGATCTCTAGTTTGGCAGCATCAGCTCACACCGTCGCTGGTGTGATGCAGCTAAGATGCAAGTGAGGGAAGTAAGGGAACACTTTAGCATGACAAAAAGCAAACAAAGAAAGGAAAGAGGAGGAAACAGCTAACCTTGCTCTGTTCATGCCTACCAGCATCAATTAGAACTCACTAATTAGAATGTTGTTTAATTTGTATGTGAAGAAAGTCCATGCTTCTGGCTAAAGGAATAACCCTAACTGCAAAACCACAATGTGTCATGTATATATATGTGTGTGTGTGTGTGTGTATAGATCAAACAAATGAGAGGAAGTTTAAGAGATGCTAAAAGCGTGCCTTTTTTACTTCTTTTCGAGGCTTCGAGTCTCCTGACTATAGCTTCATGTTTAACAGCTGGACAGATGAGTGGTGCTGCTCTTCTCATCCAATTATCCGCGAGAATGTTGAACTATTCCTTTAATACATTCCAGCGGCTGTTGGAAATAAAGCTTGGTAATACATACAGTATGTTATGTATGTTCCAAACAGTTATAGCTTCTTTGCAACATCTGTATACAACTTCCATATTGTGCAAATGCCTCCTCAAAAAGCTCCTCAGATCCACCTGAGGCAGCATATGTAGCATATTTAGCAGTTTATTGGTGATTGTTTGAAGCATACTGAACCTACAGACCGGTGACGTGTAATGGACCGCACCGTCTGAGTACTTTTACAAGAACACTTTGATACATTAGGCGCATTGTTCACACATTAGCATGTATAACAGCAACACTTCAAACAGACAGATAGATTTGCTTGTGGAGGGCAAGCCACTTTTGCAAAGAGCTGAAATTTAGTAAACAGATTTGACTAAAATATTGCCATAATTAATTTCTTGGTCAGTGAAATGGCAGAAAACACCACAAAACCATATCCATTGCAATCATCTTCATTTAATGTTTTTACCAAGCAACAGTTCCAAACCCAGATCTGTTCAGTTTAATGTCATAGAAGATCATGAAAACCAGAGATACTCACAATTAGGACGCTGGAACCAGGTAAATCTAGCTTTAAATATGACTCAAACAATTAATTATTTATCAGATTAGATGAAAATTATAAAAGAAATTGACAATTAGCCAACTTATTAATCTACTAAGAGTGTCAGATTGAAGAAACATAATAATCGAAGGAAGGTATACTAGCAAATCACCAACAGGTAATTTTGTACAAATATGTTCTTTTGAATCAAAGATTCAAGATCAAATACTGACAAGCTCACAAAGCTTCCAGCGCCATCTATTTTATTAAAATGTGCAAATAAATGTGTTGTGCCACTCTTTGGTGTAACCTGGTGACTCCATCTACTGCTCTCCACAAAGGAGCAAACTACAAAGTTTTCGGAGCTACCTTTCAAGCCCACAAGTAAATCCAGGTGTGTGTTTTCTACACAAAGGAGAGATTTTCATCAGGTTATTCCTTAAAAAGATCAAACTCGGGAAATTATAAGTGTTTTTCCTCAGGTTTGACCGAGAGAAAAGAGGAAAAATCGCAAGAAAAAAGTGGTGGAAGAAACAGAGGAATTATAAAATTGAGGGACACTGGAAGAAAACAAGCTCCAAAAAATGAGAGAAGGAGCACAGGGTAGAGACAAGAGACAGAGGGAGAGAGAGGGAGAAAGCTCTTTGAAGTGTCAAGCTGCAGGCTTGGCTACTGGTGGCACTTCTAATGAAGGCTGGGCTGTGTGTGTGCGATGTGCACCGGGTAGACTGAAAGGTCTGTGCAGCTCTTGACTCTCCATAAAAGTTCAACAGCCACAGGGCTTTGGAGGAAGGCCATGCTACACCACAACACGCTGGCCCCCGAACCTACCTCATGCCTGCTCCAAACACCCACACATCCACACACACACACACACACACACACACAACATCAACACAACCCCACAAAGCACGCAATGCTGAGATCATCTATAAAGCCACAAATATGGGCAATCAAACTTCAGGAATAAAACACATTGATACTGACATGCACACACAGACACACACGTTCGCAAGCTGCAGCCGCAAACTTGGCAACCTCCAACCATCTCGTCATACGGTCAGAGCCATAACGCTAATGCGAAAAAGATGGAAAGTATGACAATCATACATCCCGAAGAGTGGGACACGGAGCAAGAGTGCATAAAAAAGTAGCATATAAAACCATTAATAGAAGAGCAGCTTGAGCTAAAACAAACCAAACCAACGCTGCGTTTGGATTTGAACATGAACTAGAACCAGCCATTGACTGGACGCCCCGATGTACCGTCTTCACTACTGCTCTATGTGGAGCAATGTATGTGACCGCCACACTGCTCTCACTTTGCCACTTGAAACTTGGCCTGCAGCACTGTCCTTATTCACACACACACACAGACAGTCACATAAAAAATGTTTTATGGTGTCTGTAGTTCAAAAGATCACACTCAAGTACAAAAACAGCGACATGTTTTCATTTAAGAAACTTAAAATATGGCATGACCTCACACAGTCCTATGCACCGCAGCACAGCACAAAGTGTAACATCAATAAAACCAACACATAATGCAGAAAACAATAATCATGAATAAAAAATGTACATATATGCAGGTGTTAAATTACGGGAATAACTGAATAAATTACTGGAGAATTACACTAAATGCAGATTCTTCCCTTGGGCATAAGGGATGACAATGAAATGAAGAATGAGTTCTACGCCATTGTCTTGCCTCAACAGATCTGAATTCAATCATTTTCATGAGATTTTGAAGGGACATCATTTGTACTATCATTAAAACACAGAATGAGAGGCTATATTTTTTGAATCAAACTGATGTTTATCAGTAGAGCAGAGCTTCAATATTTGGTGAATCTATGGTAAGGAGCACTGAAGCTGCTGTGGAGGATTATGGTGGAACAATGCTTAGCGAAGACACTTTGGTAGGGTGTAAATAATTTCCCTGTAGGGCTACTCCCTAATTGTGGATGCACACACTGCAGACATGTGTTGCTATTACATTACTTTGCGAGTCCACTTGGAAGACTTGTATCTATGTATTCCACACATACACACTACTACTGTGGGTTATTGCCTTTGTAGCATAGTTGCGCTGACTCAAATTCTAGGCAACACGTGTGCGGAGGGGACAGTGGAGACACTTAGGTACTGAAATTTACGTCACGCAGATCCTCGAGGACGTGGATAGATTAACCCTGACCCTGACCAACCAAGTATGATTGGTTGGTTGGTTGCAGCAAAAAGCAATCTTACTCCACAGAACGGACAGAGACTATCCTTTCCACGACTGGTCCCTGCCGTCATTACACGGTAATTAAATAATGTTGGGCAAGAAGTCAAAAGTGTGGGATCATTTCCGAGGTTTACTGACAAGCCCAAGAGGGTCACGTGCAAATTAGGGTTGTCGCCAGAAAAGTTGTTAGGCTCAGCAGCTGGCCCAGTGGAGCTTAGTGGTCCAGTCTCAGAACATGCTTTCATACACTTTCAACCCAAATGGCAGCCACACAGAGCAGGCAGGTAAAGAGACAGTCAGAGCTGGTAAAAACTTTATGGATTTTTTGATGATCCACTGAACCTGAAATGCAGCGGCAAGTGTCTTCTTTGACGGGTTACCCACACGGGCCAGCGACAGATTGATGGCGGCATTAAGGTCAGTTTCTGTGGTAACTTACTTGAGGACCAGGTGGTCTGTGGCTACACTTTGTCAACCTGAGGTACGCTACACGATCAGGCTTATTAACAAAATGTTCAGGGTCCTTGCTGGTTCTTTGAACACATTCAGAATCATTATCCTCCCTATTTTGCTGCAGCTCATTTCATGCGAGTGCTTGTAATACATATATTTTACAGGCTCATTATTAGCTGCAGTTTTGTACTTCTGTGTAATGTTCACTATATTAGATCCTTAGAAAGTTATGTTTCAAGGCTGAAACTTAAATCATTATTTGATGCCCCTGCAATATATATATGTAGTTGCTTAGTTTATCATTTTAAATGACTGCTTGCTAGTTGTCTAATGGCTTCAATGACTTCAATTAAGGAAAATCATTGGTTGAAGGCCACCCTACTATCAACTTACTATTCAGTGCAATACATTTAAGTGTCAGTGCATATACAACACTTACTGCTAACAATCCCGCATTAAATTACTGTGTGACTCCACAGCTGAAAAAGGTGATGTCTGAGATCTCAATTCACAGCTCATTATAGAGAAAACTACAGAGTGTATTATGTAGGAGAGCGATGAATGAAAGAACAAAAGAGTGACTCTGGACACAGCTTTTCTGCCAGAGATTTTCAAATCGCGAGTTGAAAGGGGAGGCGCAGAGGGAGAGACATGAGGCAACGATACTGCGTGAGGTGAAATTTATCAATCTATCAACCCGGTCAACAGTTGCAGCAGCGTCGGCGCCTGTGACACTGAGTAATAACTCTGTCAAATCTGAACACACAGACATGATGACTTTCGCTTCCTGAGGATAGCATTTTATCCATTTTCCATTAGTAATAATGTCCATAAATCTGCTTGGAAATCACAGACAACTTATTAGACTTACTAACTCCAGAAGTCGCCTGAAAATCATTACAGTTTGAAGCTTTCTTCAGTATCAGAGTACATACAGCGAAAGCTGGCTGCCCTGACATGACTGCATTGTAAACAAGAAGTGCAAATAGCTAAAACAGCACTGTTTTAGTCGTGCCAATTTGCCAAAATGTAATCAGACTTTGAGAATCATTGTTCAATGCCAAGCACTAAGGATGTTCTGCAGGCTTATGGTGGACAAAAAGATACTTTATCCAGGCTTAGCCTATAATCTGATTGAAAATCACCAAGAAAACATACACACACTGAACGAAGGGGATTAAGAGTCATACAAGTTGGGAAATTTTGAGGGGAGAGTTCTTTTTTTTTTTAAATAGCTGGCATGCCGCGGTTGTTATTAGTACTTCCGAATTGGCTTCAGCTTGCGGCGATGATAGCGGACGCCTGGTTGAGCTTGGTGACGCTGTCACTGCATGTCAGCATCAATCAAACACTTCCCAGATCTTTATGACATCTTGTACAGACGCTCAGTCACACAGTCACTGGGACAGTATCTGCTTATACAGGCAGATATAGAAGCAAAAGATGTACTCAGAAAGGAAAAGATAAGGGCCGCTAAAGAAAAACATGCAGGCCAAAGATCTGGGGAGGCGGAGACAAAAGGGAGGGAACAGACGGCTATTCCCTATGCTGCTGTTTACATGAAGTCTAATGCATCTCAAGGGACAGAAGATAATTAAGATAATTTGTAATCAGTCACCAGCCACTGAAGCACAGCACCGTTTCTTCTCCTCCTTTACAGCCTTCCTTTCTTTTTTTTTTTTTTTACTGCCCCCTCTTCATTACCACCCGCCTCCTCTTCCTCCTGCTATTTTTTTCCCAGTCACTTTGACAGGTGATGCTGATAATAAACTCTTTCACCTCTGTTCCCCATGGTGCCACTGTAGCCAACCAATTTCTGGGCTCTGTAAACTGCAGCCCTGAACTCACTGTAATGCTATCATGACCGGCAAATCCGTCCACACGCAGTAAGGGGAGCTTTAATAGCTGCACCCCTCGTGCACCGGCCGGTTGGGTGCTGACTCTGAACCGCACACGCCAGTATCTGAACCACTTCCAGACCCCCGTTTCTCCCACAAACGCCATGTCTGTGTGTGCAGTAATGGTACAATTTGTTCCTAAAATGCTTGATGATGGGGAAAACAACAACCATAAAAACACGTGGCCCCAGTGTTTTAAGGCACTGGCATGTTACTGCATGCAAAGGACAGAAAAGCCATTAAAAGTGCATTCGGAGTGAAATAAATAAATAAGCGTCTGTCTTTAGTTACTGAGGCTTGAAATGAAGATCAGTATATGATTCATAAACCACAGTAATGGATCCATTTCTTAGTACTGTTTGTTCTTTCAATAAAACTGTGCATGCAAATATACACAGCAGCTAAACCACCCACGAATCCTATTACTTACTCACTGGTTCTGCTTTGGTCCCGTAAGTAGTTTTAGAAGGGTATTTACACATTGTTTGTTCGAGTGGGAGCTTGCAAGTGGGAGTCACCAGCTAGCCCTCAGCTTGGGACTGTATTGATGAATGTTGCCCACACACTGAGGCTGATAGCTGGGTTGAAACCCTGCAGGCTGTGGTCAGATTAAGCTGTGTTTTCATGAATCAATGGAGACCAAATAGAGTGTGACAAGTGAATGGCGATTATCCCCAGGGCAGAGGTGTGTGGCACAACACTGCACTGAAAGTTGTCATTAC
>OMNN01085673.1:0-23017 GCA_900302755.1 Chromis chromis
TGTTAGGCGCGGCCATGGGTATTCAGGTCCAATTATTGATGAATATACTGACGAATATATCATCTGTTCCTTGTCACATTATCAATATTTTGTGAAAAATTTCATGAAAATACGTTCATAACTTTTCAAGTTATCTTCTTAACGGACAAACAGACAAAACAGACAAACAGATAAATGCCAGCAAAAACATAACCTCCACCGCTTCGCTTGGTGGAGGTAAAAATACTCATTTAAAACATGTAAACTGTCCCGTATCACCAAAAGAACAACTAATAATCAGCTGCTTAATGTAGATCGGGGAGACAGTTGACTTTAGTGTATTCCTCTGTGCTTGACGCTACTCATATTAACTGTGTTGACTTCATGGCTTCAGGCTTCAAGGCCAGACGGGCAGCTGTTGTCTCAAATTTCAGAGTCCAAGAAGAAAACTATCCCATATTTTATAAAAGCTCTGTTTCTCAGAGTCGTCCAGAGGGCTTCATTAGGAACCAAACACATTACATTCTGAATCTAGCGCTCAGCAGGAGGCCTTTTATCAAGAATCCACATTTACAAAATACACTTAGGAGCACAATGTTTCTAAGATGCATGTGTGTGTAAAAGGAATGAGGAATTCTTATTTAATACCCAAGATGCCTTGAGGCATCAACATGGAGAAACACAGTATTTTTAAACAGCTGCTTCTGAATTTTCCTTCAGTAATCCTGAGTCTTGATACATTTCCAAAGAAACGGTAAATGAGGAGTCCTTTTGGATTTTTGCATTTATTGCACAGACATGAAAATGCTTGATCGTTTTAAGTCTAGATATTAAACGTATAATCTTATATTGTTAATTATCCTTTTCTTCACAGTAATCCAGAGTATAATATTTACCTTTATGCCGAGAGTTTTTGTCTTATGAAAATGGATCCATCAGTCCCTGTGAAAGGTGGATTCTCCAAAAATGAAATGAAAATACTGTTTTTGGACTAGCAAATATAAATGGTCAATACACTGAAAGGCTTTTGTCAAAATATGCTGACCATAAGTGGGATCGATGTTGCTCTCTCTGCAAAATATAACCAGTGCACCCTTTGGATTATGGTCAATTAAAATGTGGCCTGTGGAGTTTTCTGGCCAAACAAACAAAAGTTGTATTTACATTTCCCTGTTGCTATCTAAAATAAAAACACCACTGAGGTCTAACAAACACGCTGAATGCATTTCCTTCCATAAAAACATTTGCAAAACAAATTTCCAATATTTCAATCTGAGCATCACTTACGTCCACATCACTTTGATATGAAAGTATGTTGTTGGAAAGTATGTGAAAAAGCAATAAAAGGTAAAAACTGCCGTACTTTTTCAAGACGCTGTACCTTTGCATTTCTAGTGTTGGCAAATCATAAAATCTCTGTTGGTCCTAACTATTTACATTTGCATTTAAAATATGCTCCCAGAGTAATGCATGTAATTATGCATGAGTAATTAAAGAGGAAGTCAGTGCCATAGTTATATTGCTACATGAAGAGGAGGTCAGGGTGGATGGATGGACTGACCAAACATTGGACTTTTAAAGGAAATTTCTGTTTGTTTCCTGTTTTAAACCTAAAATCATGGTTTGTTTGATCATTTCATAACCTGAATGAAGTGTTTATTACCTCCACCAAGCGCAAAGCAGAGGTTATGTTTTTACCGGCGTTTGTCTGTCTGTCTGTCTGTTAGCAAGATAACTTGAAAAATTCTGAACGGATTTTGATGAAATTTTCAGGAAATGTTGATAATGGGCCATGGAACAGGTGATTACATTTTGGTGCCCCCCCTATGTATATTCGTCATTAATTGGATCCCAACATCCATCGCAGCGGCTCAATTTTTAGATTTTAGCGCCTCGCACCCCACCCTAAACCCCCCGCATGAGCTGAATATTGGGATATTTGTCATTCGGACCAGCCCTAATGGGTGGACATGAGCTGCTTGGCGGAGGTCTGCTCTCTCCGAGTGCTTTTCTAGTTACTGTAGCCCCAATCAAGGTTCTTTATTTGAACCTAAACATTGACTTTTCCCTAATCCTAACCAATCAGAGGTGAAACTGCCCTCTGCTGCATTGTGCTCCTATTGGTTTTACATACAGGGTAACTGACAAATGACAGTATGTGGTATTTCAGGCTGGAGGACTTGCTGTTTCCATCACAATGATTTACAGTGAGAAAAACTGGTTAGATACATTTGGTGCATTTTTTCATGACATGGTTTGATCCCCAGTATAATAATGTGTAAACGTGCTGTGTGCAATGGGAAGCATTCGCCATCAGTTACAGTGAGAAATCTGGGGAAGCTGGTTTTTGTCAGGCAGCAGTAAACAGTAACGTTAAGGCGTCCAGACGCTGTAGCCGATAGATTCACGTCTGCATGTGTGAATAATGCCCATGCTTGGAGGCTTATCTAATTACACAAGAGGAAGAATGTGGCGGATAAGTATTGATCTATGAGGAAACATTCATTTTTCATAAACAAGGGTGCACACACGCACAGCTATGCATGCTAACACACTCACATGTGCAGTTGAAAATGCATGCACAAGGAGGGAAAACCCACATTAGCTCCCCTGCTAATAAATTCTTTCTTGTCTTGGTGGCTGTTTGCATTCTGAGGAGCACCTTATTTATACAGCAGACGGAGACGTGAACCTATGTGTTCTTGAAGCAAAATAAATTCCTTTGCACCACCGAGTCATGTGTCTCTGTCGATTTAAATAGACAGCACAGCTATGAATCACAGCTAGAATGTGAAACTGCGAATCAAAGTTGTGGTTAAGAGCAGAAGAAGAATTATTACCCTTTTGGGGGCAGAGATGAGACTGGATGAAAAAGGGCCGAAATACGGTCAAAACAGCCCAATACTGTGTTGGTGAAGGGGAAAGGTAGGTAGTGTTAACTGGAAAGAGACATGAGATGGAGTGGACTCCAGAGAAAATATGAGAAGAGAGGAAGGAATAAAGACAGAACACGGGAGGTCAAGGATGACATATGGAGAGAACATTGAGAGAGCAGGCAGAGTGTTAACAGACAAAGGCCTATATTGATGTTATTGGTATGCTTCAGGCCCCAGAGGAGTCGGCTTTAGTCATACTGTTTGTCTTCTCCAAGCGGCTGTAATATCCTGACAAGTGTGTAAATCCTCATTTAATTGCCTGGCTGGCGGTAAATTCTCTATACGGGGAACCAACAGCAAAGAGCAGCTTTCACTCAGCCACAACAAAGTCAATCTCAACTTCAGCTTTATATGATCAAACAACAACTGTGATAGACGGGGTTACATCTTCCTGTAGGGCAAAAGAGTCCCAACATACGGCTTAGACGAGAACAGTTTTATATACAGGGTAAGAAGACTAGTTCAAAAAAAATAAACAATTTCTTTAAAATAAAATAAAAATCAGCCCACCAAAACAAATAAATGAGCCACAGCCAAGCTAGCAGTCACCACAGTGCTAACATGCTAATGATGATATTATATAATGATATTTTGGTTAATGCCATTACCTTGTCACTGCTCCATTTTTGCACATTTGTGTAAATGGTAAATGGTCTGCACTTATATAGCGCCTTTCTACCTTAGTGGTACTCAAAGCGCTTTACAATGTGTTTCGCATTCATCCATTCACACACCAATGGCGACAGAGTGTTTGTGAAGATTCTCAGTCATCCAGGTCATGGTTATCCTTGTAGTTTCAATCATAGCATCTGGACTTGGTTGAGTTAGCTCCAAGACGTTCCACCTCTCATCCAAGAGGCTTCATCAGTTCTAAACTGGCTGGTTGGGAGTTCCATGTTTTATGCTCTACAGGAGCCATTAACACTATTGAAGCTTTGTCTGCTGGGTGAGTGTCCCTCATTATGTGAGTCGTTAGGTCATTCACTCTCACAATGGGGTTCGTTAGGGGCCCTAGAGGCCAGGTGAGAACGGTGCCAATGAGAGTCGTTGGGTCGTTCCCTTGTATAATGAGGGTCGTTACATGGCGTATAATGGCGACAGAGCTTCCATGCAAGGTGCCTGCCATTGGGAGCAACTTGGGGTTCAGTGTCTTGCCTAAGGACTCTTCGGCATGTGGAGCGGCCAGGGATCGAACCTCCATCATGCCGATCAGTGGACAACCTGCTCTACCACCTGAGCCACAGCCGCCCATAATCGTGTCGGTCCTGTTCCTGCTTGGAAAGGTTTGTAAATGATTTTTGCTCTTCCTCTTTCTGTTTTCCTCCTCTAAGTTTAGGTCCTGTTGGGGTCTCTCCCAGTGTCATGTGTTGGGAGGTTCAAATGTCAGTCTTCTGTCCAGCTGCAGACCTGCAGGTGTTCAACCACTAAGCCTTTGGCCGCCTGCATGGAACATTCAGGTAGAGGCGAAGGGGTGAGAATGGGAAATGAGAAGGAGAAACTTTAATAATCCCAGCAGGGAATCTGTTGGCCTAAGGAGGGTTGGAGAGTATCATGAGGGCAGCTGTAATGGCTTCACTCCATCAGTTTTCTAGTTGTGATCCGTAGATATTATACATTTATTGGTTTTTTTTTGCACCAATGTCCATCTCTGAGGAGTCTGGTGGATGTGGTGACCCCATCCTGTGGCAGTCCATCAGTCAGAGGTGATAGTTTGTTTTCTTGCTTCTCTTGTGAAAATAGATTCTGAGCCCAGTGGAAGGTTGTCAGTTGTTACAGATTTATTTTTTCAAGCATCCCAATTTTATACTCTGACTCTGACTGATCTATCAGAGGAAGCTGAACCTCAAACAAAGCTCTTAGTTTGCCAGTTCATCTACTTTTCTGTTTCCTTCTTGGGATCAGTACAGTTTTCTAAATCAGACTCAGCTGAAATGAGCTGCCCAGATAAAGAAGATGCCACCTGGATGCTTCCATAGGGAGGTATTCCCAGGGCGTCCAACTGGAAGGAGACCACAGGGCTAAACGTAATTACACTGTTAGGATTTTACATCCTGGGAACGTGTAACGCCTTGATATCCCCCAGGACGAGCTGGAGCTTTTAAGTGTTTTCTTTGCACCTAGATAAGTGTCAATAGATAATAATATAAAAACAAGGTGTCTCTTACCTTTCAAAACCTTGTTTTTCTGTTGAATTTCTTACCAAAGTCTTGTTGATCAGTGCTACTGACCAGTAAACGCTCATGTGAGTCTTCGTCTGTCATTATCTTTCTCTCTGCTTTGCGCCTCCCTACTTATTAGTAAAGGTTCTTGGGGCTTCCTCTGGGAAAAAATAAAAGCAATGCCTGAGGCAGTGTTAGAAAGTATTTTGTATCTGCTTCATTCTAGGGTCCTTAAACACCTCTACAATGGAACATCAGTCAAAGATAAGAGAGTAAAGCATAGATCCTTGTAAAAGAAACACAATATTATCTAGCAGAAACTACAAATACTGTTAAGAAGGGTTGGTGCGTTAACAGAACAGACATTTACTGAGCATTTTTATTTTTTTATTAACCTGCCATTATTATAGGAATCTGGCCATACTTTGTTATATTTAATGTATTTATGCATAACTTTATATCATAGATCTATATCTGTATATCGTTCAATATCTATGGGGACTGAGCTGCTGCTTTTTTTTTTAGGTACATCTAATTAAAACTAATTAGGCCTTGCCATAAATCAGTATAGCTCCTGCTGCCATACTGCTGGTTGCATAAGTTGTTTTTATTGTGTTCCACGCTTTCCGGTGTGCAGTGTGGGGGTAGCAGTGTCAGTGTTTGCCCTGGATCAACACAGGTCACACAGCTCTCCAGATAAATTAAAGGTGACTTTTCAGATAGGTTCAGTCAATTTAGACTGACCTTTACAGTGGACATGCTCTAAGTCCCCTTATATAGTTTAGATTGCAGCGGTTGGTGCTGAGAGACCTGCTGCTGCTCATGAGAAAGCAGCTGACTCTTAACTGATGCCTCCTGATAAAGTTAAATACATAAACATGACTTTAAACCTGTTCCTTCACTGCTTGAGTTTCCACCCCACTCAGGTTATTCTGCAGGAATAGAGACTGAGGAGAGACTCAACCAGCTATTGATTGGTTGACTGCGGCGGGTCAAAGGTTAAAGTTAGTGGATTAGGTTCATTCTAACAAAGTGAGCGGCCGCTTTTCCAATTAATTTCACTCAAGTGAGGTTTGTCGTTGGGATTTAATCCTGGGCACAGGATAAGGATGGCAAGTCAATCACTCTGCCATTTTCACACAATCTGAAATAGTTCAACAACTAATGGACGGACTGCCATGAAATTATGAGTTGGTGATTGTCTGACTTTTCCTGTGGGTCTAGTTTTCACCCATACTATGATTATGATGTCTAAACACATACTGCCATAACATTCTATAGAGATTCATAACCCCCAGAGTCCACGCAAATGACTTTGGTCATCTCCAACATATTCATCTAGCACAACTGTCAGGTTCTCAATTTGGTGTTTAATCAAATATGTGATGAATTACGACTAAATTTGACATTCATCGTCCCCAGAACATGAATCCTGCTACCTTTGATTATCTGACTTTTCCTCTACTTCCCTCTAGAAGTAAAAAAAAAAGGTGGATAATTTGTTGTCTATACACTGACCATAACTTTGTCAAATAATCAGGTTGTGCCTGAAATCTTTTCACACTTCGGCATCAGTGGCATTGAACAAAAGCAAAAGCACTTGAGGTTTGCTTTTCTTGCCAAAGAAGCTAACTTCATCGTTAATGCTATCCTCGTCCTTTACTTCTTGGGGGAAAAGAATTAGTCAAATTCCGCTCAGCCTTTCCAACGTTTTTACTGGTGAATTACCTAAATCAACTTTTGACAAATATAACCTTGGAAAGAAAGCTTATAGTCAACACATTGTCTCCACTTTGATTTTGAAATGCTGCATTTAAGTCAATGTCTATACACCATTAAAATAAAGAACTTTCTACTAAAGTCAATTTGCCCTTGACAACTTTTATTGTTTATTTTCGGTTTTCTGTCCATTTTATCAACCTACCATCAATCTCGTCTAATAGAAGTTAGATATATGTCTTAATGTTTTCCTTTCCCTTGTATGATCCAACTTTTATCCTCAAATAGAGTCTACAGCCACACTTGCAACTCTGCAGTTCTGCATTACTTATTGTAAAGAAGCAGATAATTAATCTGAAGTCATAAATAATTTAGAATTCTGAGCTGATGACGAAGCTACATGAAAAGTCATCATCAAATATCAGGAAAGACCATCAGTATGTTTACCAGATTTCATCGAAATTCAACTCACATCATTGTCTTCTTGCACGGGTGGCTTTATGAATGAGAAACACGTTGCAAAGCTTTTCTGACTAACTTGTAGACCATTTACCATTTTAGAGACATTTCATTTTGAACCACAAATGCTAATCTCATGGTTGTGCTGGATAAAGAGTCCGTAGATCACTGCAGTCAGTAGATACTTTGGGGACCATGAATGTGGCTTAAATTCAGCCAGGGGCCTTTGATGCCCACTTTACCCCTTTAAACTGGTTTTCACATCCAGACTGCCTCCCTGTTGTTTCTCCACCTGTCTAACAGAATCTACCTGCCTTTACGTCTGTATTTCAGTCCTGCATGCATCCTGCATCCTAAATGTCAGAACCTGGACATTTTAAGATCTTTAAGACTGGACCAAAGTTTTGGACCATCGTTGTTAAATTTGATGAAGAGTAAAACTTTACCAAAAACACCTCCAAACTTGAGCCACGTTGTAGAATTTAACACATACATCAAATCATAGTAAAATCGTCATGAATGAAATAATATATAAGAAAACCCCTTTGTGTTCCAAATTCTAGTTGAACAAACTACTTTTTTCTTTGTTGGGCTGCCATTGACACTGCACCACATACAAAACAAGCTCCTGTGACAGAACAACCAGTAAACAGTGTGTCTGGCCACGCTGTAGTCCTCTGTTACCATGTGCAGAATATGTGGGTATGTACATAGGAAACCAAGTCACGGTAAGACAACACCCAGAAGATACCATTTTTAGCACTTGTGGTTCTCCACAAGCCAAAACACATTGGTGTAGCAATAAAGTTGCTGTATACTACAAGTGTTGCTGAAACTATCATATCAGTTCAACTTTGAGTTCAACTTTGTTCTGTGTTCCGGTTTCTACATTTGTTTAAAACACTCTGTGATACTGTTTTCATTCTGGATTTTATCACTTATAATTGATCAACACTACAGACCTGTTGCTGTACCTGCACAGTCCACATATTGTAATTGTCCAGTGCCTCCAGTATCTTCACCATCTGTGATACCTTCAGTACCATGTATCGCTTCTTGTCACATCCCGAGTTCACACTACAGTCTATGATCCCTCTGCTCAGTGATTTTTCATTGCTGGATATTTATTTATTGCCAATAGTGGAACCGTGACACCAAGGCTAAGAGAGGAGCTATTGTGCTTAATGGCCTTCTGGCACAGTGTGACTGAAATCCGCCCGGTGAAATTTGCTTATGTGGTGTGGCCAAAAGCAGGGCAGAGAGGAAGCAGCTTGGGAAGGGCTGTACACATAACCTGGAGGAGATAGTAAAATGTAAAAACTAATTTGTTGGCAGCTGTTGTTAGCATGCTGTCACAGTCACTGCATTGGTCACTGTCCATACTCTCACTATAGACAAGAAGCATCTTCTCCTCTCTGCTGCTTGTAACATGTTTCCTAAATCTTTCAAACTGGCTCAACAATGGAGAACTTTTCAGTTTTGCCAGTTGAGGATGGTGTTTTACGCCATTTCACATGGGAATAAGTGAGGCTCAAATTTCAGTCTTAAACTTCAGGCAGTGATTGGTTATGTGTAAGGATGTGGACATTTCTTCTAAAACTACTTCTGCCACTATTTGGTCACTTTTTGTACAATATGTACAACAAAGTGAAACTCTGAATGTGATTCACTGCCCTACCTGTGGTTAAAAAACACATTGCATGACTGCTTGTTTGCAGTATACTGAAGCTTAATGGCAGTGAGCTGAGACTTCCTGGAAGCTGATGCATCTTCAGAGGTGACCTCATGATGTTCTAGCATCCAATTCATGATGGCACCATAATGTTTAATGTACCAACCCACCTTGTTCGCACTTTGCAGGGCAGCTCTGCCTCTGTAGGTGTGAATGTGTAAAAGAAAGGGTGACTGAGAGTCAAACGATAAAACATTCAAGGTAAAAACACAACAAAAAATGCAGATAATTTAAGGATGCCAGTTTAAAAATGATTAATTTCAGTTATGAAATGCCCCACAAGACACCAGGGTGTTATGAGCACATTTTCTCTCTGGTAAAAGGTGTTTTTGTGGATGTGTTGCAAGTTGTTGTTCCATTTTGGATGATGAGGCCTAAATGTTGTGTTTTTAGTGTCTCATTTGCTTGACTGACGGCAAGTTAGTTGTTGTTTGTTAGTCTCTACGAAACACCATCCAAACTCGCTCCCCTTCGACCAACTGTGGCTTTTGTGGTTGTGGTGACTGCCAAGATGGCAGCGAGCGGGAACCGAGGCTCCAGGCTTCAAAATGTCTTTTCAGAGTCCTGCAGGTGACGCACAGATGCTGCTGCCATGTTTTTACTGCTCTCTGTGGGTGTACAACGTTTTCCACCAGTGATTATACCCGGCAGCATGGCAACAATCACAGTGATTTAGATAAACACAGCAAATCTACAGCTTCTTGATTAGACATGTTGCAGCTCCACTTGATGTTTTTAAGCTGATAACATAGAGTGTTGGTTTTTTACATGTTATATAATACAAGTTAAAGCGTCTTATTTATTCTTCCCTGTACTCCCTCTGACACTCATGATCTCTCATACATGCAATTAGCTTGATTTTTATACAATGTCTTTTCCCTCCCAAGCTTTATGTATTCTTCTCGTGTATGCTGGAGGGCCTTACAGTGTATGTCTTGTTTTTTATTCTTGCTTCTAGCTCTGGTCATCACATTACTTCAGTTAACAAGCTTTTTATACTTCTTCTAATCTTTCAGGCACAGCATGTCTAGAATCAAATACCAACATATATTTCCCTAACCCTAACCCTAACCCTAACTCTTAGTTCCCAATGAATGAAGCTTAATGTCGATTAATGCCACCAATGAGGTTCACAATTGTGGTTTTGAGGGAACTGTGATAAAAAAAACTTCATGTCTGACATGTCAAAATACAGAATTTAGTTTTTGGTTCATGACCAAATACCTGCAAAATTAAAGTCATTCCCGTCAGCCTTAGCTGTGTGTTTAATGCTAATTAGTAAATGTTAGCATACTAATCCTCTAAAGGTATATTTTGAAAACTGCACCTGCTAAACATTAGCATGTTAGCACTGTCATGGTGAGGATGCTTCCACACTGGCTAGTCTTGCATAACTAGACTTATCTTCACAGCTGTGTCATTGGTGGAGAATGGTCTGACTGCACCTCACTATCATTCTGGTATAAGAGGAAAATGGAGTGGACGTACCCAGAAAGCCTCCAAATGAAGGTGACCTTTAAACACAAAGCCACTCTACTCTAAGCTACTTCTGAATTTCTGAACTCATTTCAGCCACTTGTATCAACAATCTGCTTTGGTTCTCTTGGTCACTGCCCAGACCTCATGACCATGGGTGAGTCCAAGAACGTAGATCGACTGGTAAATTGACAGCTTTGACCTCCAGCTCTGGTCTTTTACGTGCATTTTCTATATTCAGATGATCACATTTTAGCATCTGTCTGAAAACATCACAATGGTGGTGCCATAGCAGAGTTTTACGGTGCAGCTCTGTTGCTACTCAACTTAATCTCATTTGTGTTGATTTTATACTCAGAAAACGACGTTCTCTTGAAGTCAGCGGGGTAGCTGCCATTGTACTGGGTAGATAAGATTGTAATATTCCTCCAAGATATCTACATTTATCTACAAAGTCTAGTTATGGAAGAAAATCTGCTGCCAAGCTCGGTCATGATTATCATTTGCTTTGGTTTCTCCTTCTGTCTCATGTCCTCGAGTCACCGTCTCTCCTCATTCGACCAGCCATCCTTTTCTGTCGTTTTTCTTCCTCTCTCCAACCTTTACTCCCTCCCACCGTCGTTGTTATGACATTTAATCCTCCCACCAGCCCTCCTTCCCTCTCTGACCTCTCTCCATCTACGTCAATAATCATCTCAGTCCTGCACTCCAACTGAGCAGACATTTATCCGCTGTCAGATTTGATTCTGGTACCTTCCTGTCATTTCGCCGTCCTCCTGGTGAGCTCTGGTGAATCTGGCTGCAGATTGAGGCGAAGATATAATGAAGCCAGGTGTCAAATCACCCATGGAGGACTGACAAGGGATTGCAGAAACATGGCAAACACATTGTAAGTGGTTCATGATGTTCTTTACCCAAGATCTTACTCACTACACATATCTGTTACAGAAAACCTGGTCATGTTTGGGCCATGTTAGCTACCATAACACTACCACATAAGTTGACCCAGTTTGGCACTCCATTTGCATACATAATTCCCTTACATATGAGCCAATATAGGGATCTCCACTGTGCTCAGTAGTTGAGTTATAATCAGTTCTGATCACTGATAAATAGAAAATAACTGGTAATCTCTGCAACCTCTTGCGGTCAAATGAACACTGTCGCTACGTTCACCGGATGTAACAAACCTCCATTTCGTCCAGAGTGTATTTTAACCCAAACCATGGTCCTTTTCTGAACCTAACCAAGTAGTTTTCATACCTAATCTTAACTAAACACTGAGTGAAAAGCAGCAAGTGAAACATGAGACTTAAGTCAATAAATAATACTACAATTATGGTCCGAGGCACGACTGAAATGCAAGTCTCCTGGTTAAATGTCTGCTGACTTATACCTCCTTCATACCCTCCAACCTCCAAATACAGATCTTTGTTCCTGTTTTAAGCGCTAAATCACAGTTCAAACACAGTGGAGGAGGTTCCTAGCTGCAGGTATGTGTTATGTGCAGTAGCTTGCTGCTGGTTTCTCTCTCTGTAGACCCTGTCTCCCTCCTCCTCCCTCTGTCTGTTGCACACCTGAGTGGAATCATCACTCAGGTAGAGAGGAGGAGGAGGAGGAGGAGGAGATAAGAGGGACCAAGAGTGCAGAGACAGGGAAACACAGCACATGGCACAGCTCGCAGAGGAAGGTTTTCTGCCTTCCTCCTTTTTCCTTTGCCCTTTTCCTTCCCCAAGCAGCTTTGTTCCCATGCCCGTTTAGGGGCTGGGGGTTTTGAGTTTTAATTTATATTAGTTTGGACTGGAGGTTACCGGCCGAAGGGTTATTCGTCTTTTGGTTTATTTTAGATTCCTTTGTTAGGTAGTTTAGGGGGAGACGCTGGGAGCGACGGCCCACTGCGTGGTTGGCCCAGCGTCTTCCCTCCTTTTGTTTCTTTTGGCCGGGGTCTCCAGTCTTCTTTTGTTCCGTATAGGTTTGTTTGGGATTTGGTTTATTTTTGGGGATTTATAAATAAAGCTGATGGGTAAAACTGTTACTTTTGGAGTGGCGTCCTCATTTATGTGTTGCAGCCTCCTGCCCCATTGAGCTCTTTGTTTGATTTGTGTGGAGGCCATAACAGTACCTACAACTATCACATATCCTTCTGCACCCAGACTATAATCTGGTAGGGACAAGTAGCCACGTGCTCCAACAGGAGGGTCATAGAAACATATTGCTGCCTGTAATGTCCCTATAATATAATCCTTTAAAAGGTCGATATTATGATGATTTATGCTATGGTCATTCAATAGCATCTGTGCTGCTGAAAATACACCCCAGACAAAGTCACCTCTATGATAAAATATTGTTGAGGACACATGACAGATACAGTTTTAGATGTCTGATGTAAACTGGGAATGAAGCAGTTCTCCTGCGTCCTACAACAGAGATTGTGGATTGGGTTGGGTGGTTGATTAACGCAAACTTTTGAATCTGCAGCTCATTGGAGATAATGTTTTGCCATGTCCAAGAAAAGACACAGAGCGGCCAGACTGAACACTCTGCTCTCTGTATGGTCAGTGAAAGCTGTTACAATGAGGTAAAAGTAATTTTATGTGCTGAATATCTGGTTCGCTCTGACCTCTGCAGCTTCAACACACGCAAATGCGCTTTATGGCCTCCTCCACCTCTGAAAAGAATCCAGCACCCTTGGTGTGCAAATGTAACAGTGGTATGACTCCTCTCATCCAACTTTGAGCAAGTGTAAAGTTATAGAAAAACTACACAAACTAATAAAACTTTTCTTCAGACAGTCATGGCTAAACTTGAAATTCAAGGTCTCTTACATTCATCAGCAGCATTTTAAAATATTTATGTGCATTTAATGGCTATTAGAGTGAAATGCAGTAACACCTCTACGTGATCTTGATTTCCTGCAGTTAAGCTGAGAATGTGTTGTCCATTAATCTCTTGTGTTTTACCTGAGTAAGTATTTGTTTGACCCAAGGCTGCGACAGTCCTGGAGTTCCAAAACAGAGCTGCCAGCTTCTCAGGTCGGGACCCAGCAGCTCCAGCACCAGGCACATGTCTAATGTACAGGCATTAAGGGCTTTATAAAGCTATCCACTGTATTGCAGTACTGCTATTAGTAAGCTAACAAACTAAATGCTATCTGTGTGTATTAATGGACCATTTGATTGATGCATTTCAGTGACTCTTTTATATACACCAGCACACACCTCCACACATGATAGGTCCTCAGCCCTTAGTGTCAAGTGTAGAATTAGCGTCCAAGAAAAAGCTGTCTCTAAAAAGGATACGGACCCCGTTGACCCCGGCCAGCTTGAACTCATCCAGCAGCTGAACAATCCTTCGGCTAGAGGGGTGACGGCCCACAGGACCACTGGCCTGATGAAAGAGAGGGGAACGGGGAAAAAAGGGACAAAGAAAGAGAGGGAGAGAGTGAGCTGTATTTTGGTATTGGAATGTACAGAAAGAAAAGTAGACAGAGAGTGGTATTCAGACAAAGACATGACAGAAGGACATTCATGCAACAACAAAAAAATCAAAAGAACTGGCACGGAATAAAGAGAGAGGTCAGAGAGGAGAAACAAAAGCAGTGGGTCACTAACACATTGTAGAAGAGTCAGTTCATCCTGTCCTGCCTGGGCGAAGCCAGCTCCACTCTTCAGGACCTTCACAGCGACACGTCGACCTAACCTGCCAACACACACACCAGGTCAGAGCTGCTGGAACATAGAACAGCACACTTTGTGCTGAATTCATTAAATCTGTGCTCATACAAAGATATATTTTGTTAGATTCCTAAAGTAATTATTTTCTTATTGTCATAGAATGATAAAATAAAATGTAAATCAATGTCTGAAGTTGTGCTAAACCAATAAAAACCTTTCAGTAGCACTGATTAGATCAGTTGTCATGTACAACTGTAAGATCACCTGCTCATGTTACTGTTATCATGCATTGGGATTTGTGTTTTATTATGTTTATGATATATAATGAAGACAAAATTGTGTAAATGTGCCTTTTGAAAATGTATACAAATACAATGTTTCTCCACCCAAAACACAGAGTCACAATGGTTTGTTACACTATTACACATAATTATGTTGTGCGTTATTCACGCTTTATCTCATAGAAGGTCGCTGGGACCTGGAGCTGATCACACCTGACAAAGGGCAAAAGACATGGTACACCCTGGACAGGTCATCAGTTCATCACAGGGATTGAGACCAATTTGCATAATTAATAATATTGTAGGGTCTTAACCTATTTTAACATGTTTGTTAAATTTGAAACACCAATCTTATTTCTGTACTGGAAACCCCTTTACTCTGCAGCTGTTGTTTAAAATGTGCAATATACAGTAAGTAATAGTGACTTGATTTGACTTTCCTTTAATGTTTTATTGTTTGTAATATTTTACTTGAATTTAAATATATTGACATGTTGGGTTTTGCATTTTTGCCTCTAGTCTTCTTTTTTTTTAAACTTTATCGTAACTGTTGCTTATTTGCATCCTGGATATCCAGCTGTCTGTTGTCTCTCTGTGAACCCAAACTATATAAATAAAGTCTTAATCCAATATCTGTGATGGATTTGGTGGCTTAAAGTCTCATAACTGATGATGTTCTAATTTATGGTGAGCTACATGAATCAATTAGAACATATTATGGTGGAGTTGCATGTAATCAATATTTCAGTTGAAGCCATCTGTTTATTAAAGAATAGAAATTAGCTAGAATATTCATAGTTTTATGTTTGCAATTTCCAGATTCATTGCAAAGTTCACTTGTGATGCAGCTACTGGTAAAAAAAATAATAAAAAATCATCTTAAAGATTTAATTCAAAGTACAAAATGTAAACTTTTTATGATTTATTGTGCTGAATAAATGAATAAATGTAAGATTCAATCCCTGTCTGCATCCTCTTAATTTTAATGCAGTGCCTGAATGAACCTACCTGAGGTCCACACAGAGCCAGACAGTAGAGAAATAGCCCCAGCCGAGCTTAGAGACCACCTGGTATCTTCTGTTGAAGGTGTCCCCTATCTGGACAGGGTGGTAACCACCTGAGCAGATAAAAAAAACTAATGTGAATATATTTTCATTTAAGCTTCAGTGACCAGGTATATCTTTACATGACTTGAAATCTGAAACAGTTTCATCATACAGTTTGCATTTTTCATTTGGTGTTTAAAGAGCTTAGAGAGAAAGCACTAAAATGTGGGACGAAAGCTATTTCTGGCTTTACAACTTCCTCTGAGCTACAACATGTCTGTTAGTGAGTAATACATTCAGATCTGCCAGCGGGACTCTGAAAAATGATGATGATGCTTAAGCCTGTTCTCTTTCAGCCAGCGTGACACACAGCTCTTGGACATTGTCAGAGATCTTGAAATTGAATCTCTGTTTCTATTAAACCTGAACATGATATAAGTTGCTCTATGATTTATGACTGTGTCAGGCATCTGTGGCATCACAGATGCAGCAGAGGATGCAAGAGGTACACGCAGAGATCTGCACAGCTGGCAGGTTTGGAAGGAAGAACAGGGACCAAGGTCAGACTAGCAAATTGGCAAAAAGATAGAAAAACTGCAGGTTAAAGTGATATTTTCTTCTTTTTTTTAAAAGGCAGCATTTGAATATCTGATGCCTGAAACAGTAAAACTATTGATCTCATGACACCTCAGAATTATCTTGGATCCAAACCTAATCTTGGGAACCGCTGCACTCATGAGCTACCATTTCTAGCAGGAGCTCACTGGCACTACAGTGTCACTGCAAGCAGTAAATGTGCAGATGATAGCGTGAGGTAGGGGTGTGTGCCATACCAAAACAGTATTCTCTGGGGTCTTCAGAGTTCTGGCTGTCCTTGGGATGCAGCTGCTCGTGGCATCCAAGGGCTTCAAAACTATTAGACAAGCCACCATCGCTCCTGTATATACACACAGAGAGAAATGTCACATGAAAACTTGATCCTGCATTACTGCCTGTGCATCTTCTGTAGAGAGTATGTGCATATATGTAAGTGTGTATGTGTGTTAGTGGTGAGCTAGTGGCATCCAGGACGGTTGAACTACTTTTAGAGTTTCCCATAGACTCAGCCTGCCATGGAAACTTGTCCCGCTGCCTGCATGGCTAAGATTGGACAAGCAGCATCGGAAGTTGCGCTATATCTGACTCAGCCGTAAATCATTTTGCCGTATGTTCATGCAACCTGATAACTCTGCATCCCAGCTGCTTTGGAGTTACGTTCACGTCACGTCTGAAAATAATGCTCACAGGTCTGTTTTCTGTGTGGTTGAAGGGGCATATAGTAGAGTTTGATGTGACATATGGATAGATTAGATAGATTTTAGATTTTAATACATGATTTTCTCCACTTGATATCCCGTCTGAAACTCTAAACTACCATTAAGTCCCCTCCTTGATCCCTAAAATAATGTTGGCATGCTTTATTTGTGCTAAAATTAACTTCTACAAGATGTATTGCTGTGTGTGGGGAAAAAAAGCTTATCAGCTGAGTTGCATTTTTTTTATGCTCATGCAAGAATGCAGAAAAAACAACAACAACAAACATTAAGAATTTGGAAGGCAAAAAATGCATCAGTGCAAACTTAGCAAACTTAATTGATTCCATTGTTGCAAGAAGGTATTTTAATTTTAATTAAGTTCTTTACTTACATATGATGCTGTTGAGTCACTGTAGAAGCTGAGCTCCTCTGCATAGTGAGAACCAGCAGGTGCAGCCAGTATCTTGAATTAAAAAGCGGTGGATATCTGCAGCATGTGCTGATCAAATCTCAGCACTGACTGAAGAGAGAGACAGTAGCTAAAGTAAGTGAAACTGCAGCACCTTTAATGTTGCAGCACTTGAAAATGGTTGAGCAGCTAAGAGGTGGAGGTGGTAGTGGTGGTGGTGGTGCTGGTGGGGGGGGGTCTAGTCGATCTCTCAGGAGGCTGGGAACAGCAGCAACAGCAGTCAGCAGTCTAAACATGGAAATGCCCAGCAGCCTGCTTACTCACTGCCTGTCAGGCCTTTACCTGCCTTCCTGAGTGATTTCTATCCTCCAGTCTCTGCAGGTCAGATTAAACTGTTTGCCTCTCTTTCTCTGTATCTCTGTTCTTCGAATTCTCCTTGTTGTCTACTGTGGGAAAGCCACAACAGAGAGCAGGGGCCCCAAAAGAGGAACGAAGTGTCTCGTGAGGCCAAACAGATTAAGGCAGGAGGGAGTGACAGCTGCTGATTTGTCCACTGTCTCACGGGGAGTTTTGACCTTTGGGATCACAGATTGCTAAACCTGGCTCAAGACTGGGATTCCCAACCTCCAACACGTTATTGAGTATCACAATAAGGTTTCAAAGCAATGTATTTTTAATTCTACATGGAAAGTATCTAAGAAGGATTTATCTAGGAAGAGGCAGTATTCTGTGTGAAAACACATGGTGTAATCTCAGAGCCAACACCAGGCAGTTAACACTGCTTCTCTGATATGACACAGTATTTAATGGTTGATACTGCTGAGCAAAAGGGCCTTCTGGGTATTAAAGCACATAGTACAGATAGAGGAGGTGAGAGAAAAGACAGAGGCTGAAGGGAGATGAATGAGAAGTGACTGATATGGGTTTATCAAGAGCCTCCTGACCTCATGTGAATAACCGTTCAGAGTCAGATAGCACGTTACAGTATCACACCTCCTTAAATACTCTGACTATAGAACACAGTATGGCTGTACAGTGTGGATATGTTTACTGTACCAATGTGAAAATACACATTATTAAAACATAGTTTGAATAGCCTGTAAAATAGTTTTTATACTGTATGTGCTAGAACCCAGATCTCCCTTTTAGCTGTTACAATGGGTGTCGGAGACTAGACTCAGATTTATCAATCGTTATTAGTGTATGTTAATATATAGTATGTTTGACAATAGGAAGCCTCATTGGATGGACAAATAGGGTACCAGGTTGTTGTATGTGAGGCATCATGGGTTGCATCTGGCTGAGTAATTTCTACTTGGTTGTATACTAAAGCTAAAAAGTTTTGAATGTTGAGTTAGCAGATCATTACCGGTGCATATTGTATATTGGCAGTGGGCCACACAAAACTGATGTCATCTGAAGTTCAGCTCCAGTTTCATTTCTCCTTAATACATTCATGGGTACATGAATATAACACTTACATTTGCTAGGTGGTGCTAATACATCTACACACTAATACAATGCAATAGAACAGTCTCCCTTAAGAGGGCTTTAGCTTCAATTTATTTTATTTTTTTCCGAATTCATTATATGTACGGTGTTCATGTATTTTGTTAAGCGAGTGAAAAAACCTCCACAAACTGCCTTCTCTCAGATGACTCTGTATTGACCCTGTTTGGATCCACATCTCCCTGAGAGAGTACAAACAAAATCAGACCATTATAAGCTTCACAAAGCAAAGTTTGTTCAGTGGTTGCAATTTTGTCCAATCAGGAATATATTTTAAAATGATGCTTATAACATTAAAAAAATATATCTTTATTAAAGCACTCAATGGTGTAACCCTGACTGACTTCTTACCTTTTAAACCTGAAAGTCTCCTCATGTTCTCTACAGTCTTCTGTGGGAGTATTCTCTTGGGCGATCAGTGGTCTGGGCTGGAATCCAAGGGTGTTCAAGCCTGTGTTGTTCTGGCCACTCACCTGTGGAACAACCTTCTTAAAGCCCCACCTCAAAGGTCATTTTTATTTTTGACTTTTGGAAACTGCACAACTACCTGCTATTTCTCAGTGTATGCTAATGTTATCTCATATAGGACAGGTTCATATTTTTTCAAGGCAGTGCATTAAGTTATTTTGTTTGGTTTATATCAACTGTCAACAGTGCCTGCAGGGGTTTAAAGGGTTAAAAAGGGGTTAAACTGTGATTTCTTTAATCTATAACATTCTAGAATCTTGCCTTTGATCATGATGTTGCCAAGCACCAGAGATGACTTTGGCCCTGCCCACAGGCAGCCACATTTGGTGGGTGTACTTCTGGGGACCCACACTTTCTCAGGTCCTCTGCTGAAGAGGTGTACTTATTTACTGCTGTACACGAGGTGAAGAGGGAGCTGAACCATAAGTTTCAATTTACCAGTTGATTGTAATCCTCATCTATGGTTATGGTCCAGGTAGTAAATGAAAGAACAAGACTGGAGACTGAAGCCTATCCCAGCAGACTTAGGGTGAAAGCAGGGGACACCCTGGATAGGTCGCCACTCTATTGCAGGGCTACAAATAGAGACAGACAACCAAGCACACTCACATTCACACCTACGGACAACCTCAGCATGTCTTGGGACTGTCGGAGGAAGCCGGAGCACCCGGTGAAAACCCACGCAGGCACAGGGAGAACATGCAAACTCCACACAGAAAGATCCAGGCCCAGTTGCTGTGAGGCAACAGTGCTAACCACTAAGTCACTGTGCAGCCCAGGTGGACAACCATACTTCAAACTTGGTGCTTGGACTGCTGGGGAACCAAGAAATTACACGAAGTTTGGCTCCCTGTTAGCAGAGCCTAAGTCACCCCATTGCTTGGAAGAATATTGTCATAGATTAAAGGCAAGATTCTGAAGTTAAACAGTGATGTCACACATTCATGCCAAACAGAGTGAGAAACAGAGTAGAGTCACTGATGAAAGGAGGAAGCTGAGGTAGTTCACGCATCTGATTCAAATTCTTACTGGGTGCCGTTCTTTGGAGGTTTTCTAGGCACATCCAGCTGGAAGGATGCCCCGGGTTAGACTCAGAATTCATTGGAGGGATTACATATCTCATCTGGCCTGGGGATGCCTTAGGATTTCCCAGCTGGAAAACGTTGCTGGAGAGAGGGACGTCTGGAATGTCCTGCTTAGCCATTGTGATCTGACCCTGGATAAACAGAGGAAAATAATTGGATGGAAACCATTTATCTGAACTCTAACAAACTGTAAATGTCTCCGATGTCTTTGATCTCCAAACCTCCAAAGGAAGCCGACTTCGTTCAAGGAGAAGGAGCAGCAACTCTGAATCTATTCCCGATGTCCGAGCACACCCTATCTTGAATGCAGAGCCCAGCCACCCACATGGAGGAAACACTTTTCAGCTTTTTGTATCGACAGTCTTGTTCCTTTGTTTACTTCCCAGAGCTCATAACCATAGGTGAGGATTAGAATGTAGATCGACTGGTAAATTGAAGCTTATGGCTCAGCTCCCTCTTCACCGTGTGTACAGCAGTACAGAAGTACACCTTTTCAGCAGGCATACTTCTGGGGGACCTGAGGAAGTGTGTGTCCCCAGCAGGTAGGAAATAGGAACCTGTCCTATAAAAGTTAGATGAGGTAACATTAGCATACACTGAGAAATAGGAGGTAGTTGTGCAGTTTCCAAAAGCCAAAAATAAAAATGACCTTTGAGGTGGGGCTTTAAGAAGGTTGTTCCACAGGTGAGTGGCCAAAACAACACAGGCACATCCTTGGATTCCAGCCCAGACCACTGATCGCCCAAGAGAATACTCCCTCAGTAGACTGTAGAGAACATGAGGAGACTTTCAGGTTTAAAAAGGTAAGAAGTCAGACTGGGTTACACCATTGAGTGCTTTAAAAATGATATTTTTATTGTGATAAGCATCATTTTAAAATATACTCCAAGCCTGATTGGACAGAATTGCAGCCCCTGTACCAACCTTGCTTTGTGAAGCTTATAATGGTCTGACTTTGTTTGTACTCTGTCCGGGAGATGTGGATCCAAACAGGGTCAGGACAGAGTCACCTGAGAGAAGGGTATTTGTGGAGTTTTCACGGGGCTAACAAACAACAAAATACATGAACACCTTACATATAATGCATTCAGAACAAAAACTAGAAGCCTCAACCTCCTTAAAGTAGGCTGTTCTATTGCATTGCATTAGTGTGCCAGTGTTTTCAGTACATCCTCTAGTGTCCTGCTATTACTGTGTAATGTGGGTCCAGTCTTAAGCTGAAAAGCCTGTGTTGGCTGTTACTATTTTCCATTTTCACAGAGCTGTAATAAGAGACTTCCCACAGGAGCAGGAAGCATGCATGCGTGTGTGTGTGTGGGGAGACATCAAAACAGCACCTGCACGGATCTAGATCACTGGGTTAGTAGTGGATAAATATCAGGTGATAAAAGAGGTTCTACATCTCCAACATATTTTTGTGCAAATTTTCCCCAGTGTTTAGCGAACAGCCTCTTACTACATGTTGACATGTGTATACATTTCCTTATACTGCACATGCAAACACACAGTCAACAGGCCTATCTGACCCCGACCATAAAAATGAAACGTGACCTGCATTCATTTGCCGTGATGCTGCTGCTAATTTAATACCCACAAACAGATCCTGCTTGTCCTCGGTTTAACACATGAACACATTAAACACACTCAAGGGAAGATTTCATCACCCTTCAGTCACAAGATAAAACAAACACATACAAACTTTTGAACAGACATTTGAATGTTTAACTAATATCATAAGGTTTTTACTGATAGTCACATATGGATTACTGTTATCTCCGGACAAAACACAGCATGGGAATGGAATTGTTTGGGATGTCAACAAATACCTATAACCTTAGTTTGAGGCCCATGCATGTTGCAACATTGCTCCCTGTGTTTGTGTGACAGGTGCTCATATATCAGATTTACAGGCCACTGACAGACATGTCTACATATGGAGTTTCAAGCCTGGCTTACTGTTGACAAGAAGTAGTCGATATGCAAGTTGACACTATAAAACAGAAGTGAGTGGACCCCTGTGCGATCATGTGAATGTCAAAAGATGAAGAAAACTTTTAGCACCTCTTAATAATTGTGGTATTTACTCTTATATACAATTAAAAACTTATAGTTAAGATTTACTGTATCAAAAATACATGCCCCTACAGAAGAAATCCAATGCAACAAAGCTTGATATATCTTTCATTACTGAGAGTCTAATATTTAATTTATTCAATACTTAATTTTAATTTTGAATCATTATCATGCTGGGATATTCCTCTTCTGCCGAGCTTCTGAAGACTGGGAGTCAGCTTGTCAGTCAGTACTTTGGTATAACCACAGGCATTCATGGTGCCATCTATAAATGTCACCTCCTCAAAACCTTTTGCACTCATGCAGCTCCATATCATCACACTCGCATCTCTGTGCTTCACTATCAGGACTACGCATTCACTGTGGTGCTCATAACCAAGTCCATGTTAAACATGCTGGACCCCATCTGAGCTAAACAAGGAGCAAGCAAGTTAAAAAAAAAAAAAAATCTTGGATGTTGTCTTTAATTGTTCATACTGTCTGAACTGTCACACAAACTCCAATTTTAATTAAAGCTGCAAGCAGCGTTGGACGGGTTCGAGCTTCACGCTGGTCGGCGACTGAGACAGGAAATCGCCATATGCATGTCGTCAGGTCCCGACTTTGATCGCGCATGTGAAGTTTGAGGCCGATCAGAGCACGTACCGGCTAGTTAGACATCACTTCCTGTTTCATGGCGTGCTGGCGACTGAGACAGGAAATTGTTATATGGATGTC
>OMNN01085675.1:0-20813 GCA_900302755.1 Chromis chromis
TTGCCAAAAGACTACTATAGTGCTTTTCACGGCGTGCTGAACACATTTTTCACTATAAGAGGTGTTTTTATCAACCACATTTTTGGGACTTTTGGAAATTTTCGACATGCTATAGTATGACTTTTTTTTCGGGTCAAAATTTTATTTGCCAAAAGACTTTACTATAGTGCTTTTCACGGCGTGCTGGACACATTTTTCACTATAAGAGGTGTTTTTATGAACCACATTTTTGGGCCTTTTGGAAATTTTCGACATGCTGTAGTATGACTTTTTTTTTTCGGGTCAAAATCTGATTTGCCAAAAGACTTTACTATAGTGCTTTTCACGGTGTGCTGGACACATTTTTCACCATAAGAGGTGTTTTTATGAACCATATTTTTAGGCCTTTTGGAAATTTTTGACATGCTGTTGTTGGGTGTGGTGCAGACCCCGGTGAAGTCCAGAGCATTGCCCAGCATGGTGTTCATCCTGCGGAAGATGTCCGCGTTGCTGGATACTTCCCAAATGTTACTTTTAACAAGGAGACAAACTGTAATATTGCAAAACGCATCAAAACACAAAATGCCAATTGATCACATTTTCAAAACAAAACAAACAAGGGCTATTTACCAGTGAGGTCATCCAAAACAGCTGATTTAAACAAAGACCAGCCCCCACTTATTACTGATTATTTTATAGAACTGAAAAAGAAACTACACCCCTATATGAACCAAATATAGCCAAACTATGTGAAAGGAAGAGAAGGGAAAGAGAGAGAGAGCCCGGCCGACTGCCGCCACCTTAAATAATGGAGCCAGACCAGATGAGCTGAGCCCCCATGACGGCCTGACGCCACCCAGCAGACTCCCACAGGGACAGACCTGCCCACAGGGCCGCCACACTCATTTATTCACTTCATAAGTATTATCTGACTAAGTATTATCTCCTCATGCCTAACAAATACTACATCTGTTACAAATGAGGCAGGACAATTCTATGATACAGTAGGAGGGCACGAAAAAAATCATTTTATCCACTATTGTCCCTCTATCTCCTCTTCTGGGTGGATTACGTCTGATTGGATATCTATGATATAGAGAAGGTCCTTACAAATATAAGACTATATAAAAGATAACTAAGATAATCCTTTTGATCCAGGTACTTGGTTAGTATTGTTTTCTGTTACCATTCCTTCACCACTTTGACTGTATGTTTCAGATCATTGTCTTGTTGGAAGGTCCGATGCTGCCCAAGGAGACCAGTTTTTCTTCAGACTGCCTGATGTTTTCTTCTTGAATCCTACTGTTGTCCTACTTTTCCATGATTTCATAATTTTCATGACCTGTTAGGGGTTTTGTGACTTCAAAAGTCCATTATCTATACACCGCTTCATCCTCTGTAGGGTCATGGGGGGCTGGAGCCTATCCCAGCCGACTCAGGCAAGCGACACCCCGGACAGGTCACCAGTCTATCACAGGGCTACACATAGAGACATAAAACTAAGCACACTCTCATTCACACCTACGGACAATTTAGAATCATCAATTAACCTCAGCATGTTTTTGGACTGTGGGAGGAAGTTGGAGAACCCAGTGAAAACCCACGCATGCACAGGGAGAGAATGCAAACTCCACACAGAAAGATCCCAGGCGTCCTAACCGGGACACCTGGTTATACATGCATCATTATTTTCCTCTCTGTCTTCCACAGATAAATACATGAATTTAATCAACAGGTGTTTGCATTTCTGTATCTATGTGAAACTGTTGATCTTCTAGCTGTGAGGCGACGGTGCTAACAACCGAGACACCGTGCAGCCCACTTCAAAAGTCTACTGAATATAATTTAGTTGCTAATTAAATGTCACTCAGCGTGTTTACTACCTGGTAACTTTATCTTTATCATGTAGCACTAGTGTTTATATATTCTAATGGTACAGTGTTATTTACAGGGGCTTTGGCTTTCCTTTTAGCTGTTGTTGTATTTCACTCTGACATCGCAGCTCATTTCTTATTGTTATTTTCTTGCACTTCTGCCACTTTTTGCTGCTGCTGTAACAACTGGAATTTCCCCCAATGGGGGATCAATAAAGAATATTCTATTCTATTCTATTTTATACAGAGCTTCACTAACCCGTCAGACGTCAACAGAGGAAATGCACTCTTCACAACGGAACACTGTTTGCAGGATTTTCACATCCACATTTTTAATGCCACACCCAACATTAAAGTGGTAATGTATGGATGGAGCTGTCAGGACACAGCACCGTTCAATCGAAATAATGGATTAGATATTTGGTTTTTACTCTGATAGCACAGACATGATTGTGCAAGGCAGTGGAATGACTTGATTAATGGTATTTGCTGTTTAAGTGGTGTTGTTAAAGCAGCCTGGTGTGTTTGCTATTTTACACATCACTTAAACACCACATTGGTTAATTGAAGTCATTTTGTCTTAATCTTTATTTTACATATCAGTGAGCCGACTTGGTCCTCTGATCTTACAACTTTAAGACCTTGGATCTCTGTCTCTTTAGTGAACATTTCAATTAATCAACCTGTGAATGCACTTCTACTCAGCATGTCTGCTTCCATCTTTTAGCTGACTGTGTGATAAAATAAAACATTATTACTGAGCCTTAGTTTTCTTTTCCAGTGGTATGTGTTTCACTGCCCGCAACACTATATCCCTTTGCATTATATGAATGCGCCGTGTAGGAAGACGGTCATCCAACTACAGAGTAATTGACAGAATAAACAGTATTAAAGAAAACGTATTGTGTTATGCTCGAGTCACTTTACAAACACAAAAGCGGTGCAATAGCTCAATAAGAACCCTGACTTCTTTACGAGAGTACAGGAGAGCTGAAAATATGGGAACAAAAGGGCAAGAAGAGTACAAGTCTCTATAGACATTCATGAGGAAATCAAAGAGTGCTTATAAAAATGCCAGACTGGTTTTCTCTGACATTCAGTCTGACCTTACTTCCAAGAAGTGTTGCAATTCAAGAATGTTGTTTCACGACAACGGGCTCAGTCCGTTTTCTCTAGCTGCTGAAGGCCTTACAGGCATCACATCAAAACTTTAAAGTTTTGTCAAACAAGGTTGTTCACTCTGTCCTGGCAGCTCCGTTATTTAAGCCTGTTTATTCCGTGCCAACACCAAAGGCACTGTTCTTCAAAACTGCTTTTAATGTTAGCACAGCTTTTTGATGCAAAAGTCCACAACAAGTCCTGGAAACCAACTCTCCAGGTCAGAGTGGGGAGACAGACGGGTACACACCCGAACTCACAACAACTTATTTAATGAGTTTGGTTTATATATGTTACATCAACATACTGCTTCTAATTAAAAGGCAAAAAAATTAAATTGCTTGTTTCTGGAGGCATTAGACTGCAGATAGCAGAAATGTTATCATTTAGCCTAATTAACATTTAAGTTCAAAATTGTGTTTATTAGATCAAAGCAAAAAATATCTAACTACCGTCCTGGGGGTTCAGATGTGGGTCACAAGAGACACAACTCTGGGATGAAGAAGAAAAAAAACAAATTTTCCTATAACATTTACTGTTGCAAACGGCACTAAAGTGCAACACACTGACAGGTAGGCAAAGATCAACTGCACTCTGATTTACTACAGCACACCTGACTCCGAAATGGCTCTCTAAAAAACGCCTGCCCTGGAGGACAGATGCTCCAGGGCATGGGGGGAGTGGGGATAAATGTCCCAATCTGGGATCAAACTAAACACTTTGTAGTCATGCAGTTTGTGTGTTTATCATTAGGCTACCAAGGCCAGACAGATTCTTTTGGGTGGCCTGCGTCTGGTCTAATCTGTCAGGGCAAAGCTGCTGTTCTCCAGACATAAAGTCTCAAGCAGCATTGCCCTAATAAACATGCAAAGCAGTATGTATGGATGCAGAAGAGGAGCAGAAAAGATGAAACACTGGAGCCTGTTTTTTCTCACAATAAGAGAGAATAATCTGGCCAGAGCCCCACAGAAAATTTGAGGCTGCGATCCTTGGATCAGTTAGAAATGTTTGATTAGATCTGACATAGTGATATAGTTAACATGTAAGAAAAAAATCATTTTGAAACAATATTGTGTGAGAAATCATTACAACTCACCTTGGGAAAGTAGTTGTGTAATAAACAGGATTATGTACAGTGAGCTGGTCATTATTGCACATAAGCCCTGACGGGGTGAATGGAGACCCCAGCAGGATTATCCCTGTATTGTAAACATGTCTACAAATGTAGAGGCTTGTGCAGCTGCCAGGATGTATTTGCTAGCGATAGCAAACTGTACTCCTTAGGCAGCAGCTCTGCCAGCTGTGCCAGTCCTTCCTCTATATAAAAACAGGCAGAAATCTTACTTCATGGTCTCAGTAGATCATTTGTCTACCAACAGGGATCAGCTTCATGCTTGGTACAAAGTGCTGATGGTGCGACTAAGCTCTCGCATGTGATACAGTGAATCTGAGCTTAGTTTCAGGTTTTGCCTTCATCCCATTTTCAATAAATAATTTAAGTACATGATGCAGGATGTTGTGAAGAGCAAGTGTGGTGAAGGACCTGCCTGAGGAGGAGGAGCAGTCTAGCTTGACTACATTTTTCAGGTTTCTTCTGACTTGAGATGGCAAACTTTTTTTACATTTTTTTCAAGAAAGGCCTTGTCCAATAAAAAAAATCATATCTTTCTCAGTCATCAGTAGAAGAGCTTTTTTTGCCACCATGTCAGTCATATCGTTCTTATAATTGTTAACAAGCTTTCTCCATGTCTCCACTGGGGTTTTGGACCACTACTCTTTTGTGACCATCTCCAGGTCTTCAGGTTGGAAGGCCATCACTCTGGTCTTCAGTTTCCTCCACAGACTGTTGATGGGATTCAGGTCTGGACTCTGACTGGACCACTCCAACTGGTTAATACTGTTCTCTGTTACCATTCCTTCACCACTTTGGCTGTATGTTTCAGATCATTGTCTTGTTGGAAGGTCCAGTGCTGCCCAAGGACATGTTTTCCTCCACAGTCTTAATGTTGTTTCCTTTTTCATGATGCTGTTGACTTTGACAAGGTTGCCCGGTTTATCAGCTGAAAAACATTTCCAAAGCACCACATTCCCACCACCATGTTTGACCGTGGGGATGGTGTTCTTGGGGCTGAATGCTTCTTTTTTTCACCAGACAAAATAAAGGCTAAATCAATATTTGGCATGGTTATGAATAATGTTGGGCTTAAGTGCATATAGACTGAGTTTCTGGGGCAGAACACTGGGCTCTGTCCAGATGACATTGGTTTCAGGAAATAATGGAGTTCATTTGTTTGTAAAGCCTTGGTTTTTGTCAGCTCCTAGTTAGATAGATATTATATACATAGTGATCATGCATAATATATATTTTCTTTTTATGTAAAACGGCACTAGTTTAACTCTGACTGCCTGGACCAGCTCCAATCTGTTGGAATCAGCCTATAACCTGATACCCTACTGCTTTAAAGACGTTCAAATAAACAACAACTGGATTGGATTACATTCTTTTGGTGTTTCACATTATCTGGAAATCAGCATACACCTTCTTACAGTCCTTTAATATGAAAGTGTTTTACACAGGGAACCCCCTGGAGAGCCATACTGTAAAATCTTGTTTCACAGGGAGCCCTATCCATTATTTCAAAAAGCTATATTCAAGATATAAAGCATTTGGTCTGTTATGATGTTTCATGCAACAAAGACATCACCACGCAGTGAGGTTGAATTCCGAGACATCATCACTGCATTTCTCACAACTTTGCTCATCAACTGAAGCTCTCTGCAAGCTGCTTCCAGTGCCTCCATTTACATTTACAAGTCATTTACATAAGCACTTGCACTAATAGCAATAATAATGTAACACAGCAGATGCACTTTTTCTCCTTTCGGAGCTGCTTCCTAGAAAAATGCAATGAGAGTAGCATTCAAGATTTAAAGAGTCACTATTATAACCATCAGACAGACACTCAATGGCCAGTTTGTTTGGTTCAGGACAACGGTCCTGCATTAAAGTCTACTTTCAGGATGCATATAATGTTCAGGTGTCATCGAGTTGTTAATTAAATTATATGTTTTAGCACTGAAGTGTTATTGGAGCTGTACCGAACCAAAATATATTTAAGTTGCTTCTAATATTGCCCTCAGGCATGTAAATGGATCAGCTCAAGTTGAAAAATATACTAATAACTAAGACTTTTGAAACTTGCCTTTAATTACTGCACTTTTTAATTTGTTCTAGCAGATCATTTGCAATCTGCCTTGTCATCTGGACTTCAGAAGGCTTAAGAAGGACTCAGTCGGACTCAATCATCTCAGTGATTTTCCCTGATGAATATCATCATGTGCATTCCACAAAATAACCTGACTATTGACCAATCCATATTTACAGAGCTGTTGACAGGTCAAAATCCATCATCCATACAGAGTGACTGATATTCCCATTAAAAAAAAAACCAAGTTAATATCCCCGTTCTCAGCAGCAATGCTGTGCCAAAAAGATGAAAAGGTCATGCTGTTACCTGCTATCATCCTCTTTCACTGAGCATCAGATAAGAAGCAATGAAACTAAAGCTCAAACGTCTCACTGATAACTTGTAAATATGAGCCCCCAAAAATTCTCACCTTCAATTCAAACCTTTATCACTGACATCTGCACACCCAATTTGCACAGAACCCCTGAGTCAGCAGAAGAGACCACTCAGAAAAAAAAATCAGAGGTGCAATCACAAGATTACCAACGATGTATACTACCCCTCAGCTGCATCCTAAGTGCTTTAGTAGAAGGCAACTCCCCAGCAGTCATAACTGATCTCTTAGATGAAAGGTGACCCATCTTTAAGAACAGGAAGTAGAAGATCAGTTATGACTGCTGAGGAGTCCCAGGTATTTATTCTCTCACAAATTACACAGCCAATGTCCCGTTAAAGGCCCTCAGACGTACATGTGTGGTGAGGGATGATTCAAGGTGTTACCATTGGGGAAATTGTCTGGGGATGAATATTAAGACTGCATTACAAGCACCAGATAATTGGTGCAGTGCCATGACCTAGATGATTGAGAATCTACACAGACATAACCTCAGCTGCATGCAAAAATGATAGAATTATAAACAATTCCACCACTGAAAATACAAATCACTGACAACTAGGACCACAGGCATGGCTCTGACTCATACAGCCCACTAAACATACCGATGGCCACAGTTGCAAAAACCTCCTCAGAAAGAATATACACCGATCAACCATCTGCCTAATATAGTGTAGGTCCCCCTTTTACTGCTAAAACAGCTCTGGTTTTTGGCACTAGGACGTTGCCAGGCCTTAGAGGATCAGACGAGTTCCCGGACATCCCAAGAATGCTTGATCAGATTGTGAGGGTGGGACATGGATTCCAGGCAAACCCCTTGGACTCTGTGTCATGTTCCTCAAGCAGTTTTTGCTGTGTGGCAGGGCTCGTTGTCCTGCTAGGGGAGGTCACTACCATGGGGGATGATTTTTTTTTTAAAAACGGACCCAAGATTTCCCAGCAAAATACTAGTGGTTTTCTTATTATGGCTAAGCGGTGTAGGATCCACATTGCTGCATGTGAATATGAGCGGTGAATACCAATAACCATATAATCATACTATAGAGTATGAGCAGAAAAAAAATTGTATGTCCCAATACATAATATGTAAAATGCAGTATGCCAAAAAATACCAGGACATTCTTCTTCAGCTGGTCTTATTTTTCAGTATGCAAGCCAGGATGCTTTTCTGACCCACAGAATAGCTGCAGTAGTACTGACAGGAAAAAGGATGTGATTTAGAATGCAGGGCGAGTCTGACAATTAACTTGATCCTTTCCAGCACCCTGACATAACCAGAAGTGGAGACTAAATGGCGTGATTACCAAATAACTGAAGACACCCTCTATTCCCCCGTTCCTGACCTCAATAGTCAAAAGGCACATTAACCATGACAGCTCAGAAATACTTGTAAATCATTTCCTCTACCTCTGGCAGCTTGACAAGCAAAGTTTTCTGACTGCCTCTGCCAGGTATGAACAAGGCTTCTCCTGTGTCCCCAAATTAGTTCCCGAAGTCTGCTGTGATCAAACTGGTCATGTGCTCACCTCCTACAGAGGAGAGCCCTACATACAGTGTATTTGCAATATAACACTGTATCCAGTATTGGTTATAATACAGACAAACGTCTTTGCCTGATGTAAGGCTACCATGTATGCTTGTTTTTCAGATACTTGACATTTTTTCTGTTAAGTTTCTTAACAATTAAAATGTAATAATAAAATATCCCAAATAATTATGACTTTGATGTTGACATGACACCTATTTAAAAGCAGGAGAGCCAAAATAAATTTCCCTTCCTTGGCAGACCAAGACTTTATACTCTCGATACTGCATTTGAGTGTTTTTATTTTCCCACTTTTGAAAAACTGACATTAGACAAGGTGCAGGCAAACGTCTCTGAGGTTTAAGCTCATTAGTTGTGGAGACTGTTCTACAACTTACTTGGATTACTTGTATGAGAGAAAAAAATGTCTTTAGATGTTTTGTGTGTGACATTGCATGTGATACAGTGAATCTGAGCTTAGTTTGTGGTTTTGCCTTCATCCCATTCTCATATTACTGATAATACACTATATTGCCAGAGTATTGGGATGCCCCTCCAAATAATTGATTTCAGGTGTTCCAATCACTTCCATGGCCACAGGTGTATAAAATCCAGCACCTAGGCATACAGACTGCTTCTACAAACATTTGTGAAAGAATGGATCGCTCTCAGGAGCTCAGTGAATTCAGGCGTGGATAGGTTGCCACCTGTGCAATAAGTCCATTTGTGAAATTTCCTAGACACTAAATATTTGCCACTTTTGGCAATATAGTGTATAACATTTAAATACAAGATGCAGGATGTTGTGAAGAGCAAGTGTGGTGAAGGACCTGCCTGAGGAGGAGGAGCAGTCTAGCTTGATCAGGAATGTATGCAGTTAAGTTCCAAATTATTCATACCCATGCCAAATTTTTCAGGTTTCTTCTGGCTTAAATGTCAAATGCCACATCAGTCAAACAGTTCTTAATTGCTAACAAGCTATCTGAATGTCTCTGGGGTTTTGGACCAGTTCTTCAGGTTGGAAGGCCATCACTCTGGTCTTCAGTTCCCTCCACAGACTGTTGATAGGATTCAGGTCTGGACTCTGACTGGACCACTCCAACTGGTTAATACTGTTCTCTGTTACCATTCCTTCACCACTTTGGCTGTATGTTTCAGATCATTGTCTTGTCTTGTTGGAAGGTCCACTGCTGCCCAAGGACATGTTTTTCTACAGACTGCCTGATGTTTTCCTCCACAATCTTAATGTGGTCTGTTTTTTAATGATGGTGTTGACTGTGACTCATTAGTTGTGGAGAATGTTCTAAAACAGTCCCCACCATGTCTGTCAGTAATTTCATCTAATGTAAACTTTATGAGGGTTACTTGGGGCAGTGGTGGCCTAGTGGTTTGTGAAGCGAACTTGTAACCGGTGGGTCACCGGTTCGAGTCCCCGGAAAGGCAAGAGGTTGAGGTGGGAAAGTCAGAGTGACCGCTTGTCCCAGTCACCACCACTGTGGGCCCTTGAGCAAGGCCCTTAACCCCTGACTGCTCCCTGGGCACTGCACCGTGGCAGCCCACTGCTCCTAGTATGTATAGTTAAGGTTAACTTTGAATAGGATGGGTCAATGCAGAGAAGGAGTTTCCCCAAGGGGATCAATAAAGGCTAGATTGTGTGACAGCAATAGTAAATGGTCATCACAAAAACGTCTAGATGTTTTGTGTATGACATTACTACAGTAACTGCATTTTTCATCTCAATCTCACCTTTGAATCAATCTTTTAGTCAATAGTTTGGACAGAAACGCCACTTCACTGGATCCTTTCCCTTGTTTTTTTTTCTCCTGTTTGAACCACAAAAATAAGCAAAATAAGCATAGAAAACCATTTTAAGCAACCATTCAAACATCTATTTGTTCCACAATCATGGCATAATAGGGTATGTCATTTCTATTCAAACTTAAATTTCGGTGCCCAGGCTGGCGGTAAGCAAACCACGCCGCTCCCGTAGCAGGCTTTTTTTTAAAGCTTTGACGGCGAGGAGCCCCAGTGGAATCAGGTGCTAGGTGAACAGACGTGTAACCGTTTCAAAGTGCTTGCGGTGTTTCATTTTTAGTCCCTAAAGACGACTCTCTCCTGCTTTTTATATACAATCCAAGAACGTCAAGTAAACCTCTTTGTCATTAAAAACACCTCTCAATAAAAGCACACAGCCAAAAAAGAAAGAAAGAAATTAGAGACATGGAGAAAAGAGGTCAAATTAGAATAGAATCTTTTATTTATTTTACAAATACTGTTTTCCACAGCATGTAAATGCATCAGACCAAACCTCTCTGTCACACACCCACTCTTCAAATATACATATCAGGAAATGCATGAATAAAAAAAATTTACCCACAAGAAACCAGAAGACTTTCATACCCATCTGTGAATTTAAGATTCACTCATGCAGCATTTGGGACTGCAGATACATCAAACTATGAGAATATCTATAGATGAAATGTGGAATACTTACAAATGTTACAGAAATCATCAAAGATTTGGCCTTAATGTAACGGAGGAGCTATTTTTAAAAGGAAAAAAAGTGTGGATGAAAATGTTTCAATAAGAATTTGGAAAGACCCCCCCTCCCCACACACACACACACTCATTTCATCTGTGGCAGATATTTCAGACAACCTTGGGCTCTGACCACCACTGCTTTCCAATCACAGGGGGCCTGACCAGACAGATCAATGAGAAAAGGCCACAGGAGATTCTATAGCTACTGTTGTGGCCTACGCGCCCTAATTGGATGGTACATGAGTGTTTTACTGAATAGTGGACCCGTTTCCTACATGCACAATCAATGGCTTATTCTCTGTCAAGTTGCCCAGACGGCTCTAATCGGATTGCAAACTCTATTCCTAAAACGTCTGCATTGCATATTTCCTGTGTCGATCTGCTTTAAGCATCAAATACAAACCCAAAGCTCTTCAACAAATGTAATGACACTATATTTTACTGAAATGTTACCAAAGCTGGGAACACACAAGAAGATTTCTAAACTAACACTCCCGTCAAACCTCACACATTTAACAACTGGCATTTGCAAATTACACAATTGAGGATGATGGTAACCAGTTTAAAGTACGGAATCACAATGAGATTTGTCCAAATTCAGGTTATAATGAGAAACTGAAACTGTGACAGCGACAGCTCTGACAGATCTAATACTCAGTCAGGAGGAGAAAAGGTTTGAATTATCAGTCACAGTGAAGCAAACGCCACTCTCCACAATTCTGTCAAAAAATAAAAACAAAGAAAAAATTCAGTCACTGTGGACAAATCAGGTTTAAAATGAGGTTTCCGCTCGTCAAGTGTGTTCCCAGCCTAAGTTAAAGTACTTATGAAGCAAACCTTCAATTTCTGATTTAATGTGATATTATACCTAAATTCCATCCCTGCCTCAACACTGTCAGCTGTAATGAAATCATATCCCAGTGGGTAATAGGTAGTATTTTTGCTATGCCGTGACACAATATCACCATCATTCATCTGTGTCAAGTTAATAGACAGCCTGTGACAGAGACTGATGTACAGGAGGAAACAATGTCTGTTGCGGTTATATTTTAAAGGAGGCTGATGGAGATCTAAGCTTAATTAAATCCTACTTAATTCACATTGACACATAAAGTGAAAATCCAGTTTTGATTCAACATCCGTCAATTATCTGTACGTCATATGAGCACCCTGGTAAAAATCACTCCCTTTGTTCAAAGTGCTTTAATTAACATACACATGCAAGCGCACACTCTCGCATAAACACATGCACACTTTTGGTTAGACAGTAGACTACATAGTAAAAGATGCTGGAGGAGGAACAGAGGTTGCAGCTGTCTCCCAGCCCCTCCCAGTGTACTGCCGTACCTCGGACACATGAACACAGCAGCCGCAAGAAGCAGAGGCAAGAAACGGAAACACGAAGGAGGCTCCAGCAGCTCACCTGCCTACAAAATGTCCAGTCCTTCAACAGAGCACGGTGCTGTGAGCATGGCAGAGATCGATATGGATGGAAAATATGTTAGACTGAAGAACAACTCGGAGACAGACCAGCTGCTGGGTGGTTGGGTGCTGCAGTGCATGTGTCCACAGACTATGGAGACATCTCCTACCACATCCCCTCCTCCTGTGTCCTGGCTGGTGGGCAGACAACTCTCACTTGATGTAATCAAAATTAGCTTTCGGTATAGAAATAATTTTTGCATGTGTGCACATCCATTATCATCCACTTTATCTTATTCTACTCTATAATATTGATGTTTGTCAGTGCAATCAGATTAAAAGTAGTGCAGTGTTTTATGTCTAATTAAGACTCCCCTCCCCAACCCTGCCAAAACAAATGTTGTTAAGGATTTAAACTTCATAAAGTGCTTTTTCTTGCCTAGATTAAAAAAAAAACATACTTAGTAAGTGGTTTTATTCCTGTAACTCACGACACCTCTGAACAGCACAGAGGACTAAGTATATGAATGAAAAACTCGTTAATGCGCAATGCAAAAAGATGGAGAAGTTTAAACTTTTGCTTTAAGTGCATCATAAACACAAGGTTAAAACCCACCCACCCCTTCCACTTCCTCTAGGCCTTAGCTGTTTTCATTCACCAAGCGTGCACCATTAATGCCACGGTAGGTGACACGGCTGGGACGGACCAGCACGCCGTGGCCAGGTCGACAGGTGAAGTAGCGGCGCCCGCCCACAGAGCCGTCATTCTTGCCCTTGGGGCTTCGCAGCTCCAGACCCAGCCAAAGGCCTGTGGCAAAGTCTGCTGTGCCCAGGTAACGAATGAATGCCATCTCATTGGCACTGCTCAGGAGGACCTGCATGCCCACGTGGAGGCGGACCTGTCCGTCAGAGCTGGGTGAAGGACTAGAACCTGCAGTGCTTCCGGGAATACTGCCACTACCGCCGCTGAGGGTGCTCCAGCGTCGACGGTGAGGATTGGAACGGCTCCTTTTGTCGTTTTGTTTGTTTGTTTGTAGCAGCGCAGGGGGGGGAAAAAAACAGCAAGAAAGATTTATGAGAAAAGGTATGCAGTGTGAAAGAATACATCAAAAGTAAGTAGGAGATTCATGGGAGCTTGGTGTTTGAGGGATTGATCTTCAATTCCCTGCTCTCTCTCATTATACCCACAATCATGCATTGGCCATTTAAAAAAGGAACCTTTTGCTGACTAATACCACTGCTTCTTATCAGTATTGATTCTGTCACTGCTGCAGAGGATTAGGATGAAACTGAAAAGCTTGAGGAGGGAGGAATGCGAGGGATGTTAGGAAAAGAGAGACACACCTGGTAACAGCGCTTCTCCTGCTCGTCTCCTTCGCCGTGGCGATGGCCGATGATGTGCTGAAACTGCGACGAATTGTCCCTGCACAGCAATCATAAGAGTCAAGTGCTCCCACTGAGACACTTGCATAAGAATGACTTCACAAGCACTCACAGAATAATAAATGCCAAGTCACATTTCAAATAAATCTCAGTCAAAGCTTGCAATAAAGGCAGAATTCTCACCGCTGAAAGGATGACTGAGGCGTGAGGAGGTGAGCTCTGACAGGCAATCAACCGATCCATGGATCCTGTGAGTGAAAAAAAAAAACTTGTAAGTGTCCTCGTTGAGTTTTTACAGAATGAGACAATCCACTCTGCAAAAACCTCCACTGACACTGATCCTGAGTTTATTTCAGTCAGCATTATAGATTACAATGTCCACTTTGAAAATTCATTAAATACCAGCACACACAGAGTCGACTGGGTCTGCTTCTGATGAAGGCTTCTTCTCTGTTAACAGCTCCAATGAAAAAAAGACCTACTGCTGCTTTGCACAAGAGCGTCTGACCTGCTTATTGCTGTTTTCTTAAGCCACTATATAATGTTAATAATGATATTACAGCTCTGGAAGCTATTAGGAGGCAAAGTGTCAATACTGAGAAATTAGCAATAGAAGAAAGAGTGTTCTTTTGTTTTCTAGGGGATGGGAATAGAGGGGTAGAGAAACCAAAACAAAGTGTGTGTGGGAGGGTGGGGCGTTTGTTTTCCTAATGGGTTGTGATAGCTGCTGACAGGAAAAGAAAAGAGAAGGAGAAGCAGGCTCCTGGATGGAGAGAGGGTGATATTCGTCAGTAGACTGCAGGGAAGTATGTGCTCTGCTGAGTACGCCCTGTACCACACGTTTAATTAGGGAGGAGGGGGGAGAAACAAAAAGGACATGAATAAGGGATGGCAAGAAAACACAGGAGCTGACTTCCCAAAAAGTAGCTTTTATCTCATGGAAGACATAAACAGGGGTTTAATAAAAAACGAGAAACAAGAAAATAATGAGAGCAATGAAGATATGGGAAGAGAGGAGGCAAACGTGGACGTGCATTGAGATGAAGCACAAGCGGCAAAGGAAGGAGAAAAGACTAATTATACTAAGAAGTAAAGGTGGAATGTGTTCATTTAACCAGCAGTCCTTCCAATCTGGTGAACCTTTACAAAAACACATTTGGTACTTTAGATGTCAACTGCTTTTTAAACTATAATGGCTTTTATTCAGCTATGACACACATTAAACACTCGAGGCATTGTGCCATTAGTGTGCCAGCCAATAAAAAAAGGTCGACAGTTTTTATCCATTTGCAACAAAAAAAAAGTGAAGTAGAACCAAAATGATGTCTGACAATGAATAATTAAGTGGTTTGTATATATGTATGTCAGAAAACAGCTTTCATGTCTCCAGGATTTAACAATAAAAAGCCGCCTGATGCATCTGCAGAGTCAACACTTCTGTTGAGCAAGCGAGCTCAATCAGATGTGCAAAAATAAGGCCTCCACTGGAATTTGCCTTTGTTCATGTCCCATTTGAACCAGTCAACACAGGTGGAAAGTCAAGGTGGTTCCTATGTTTGCCTGACTTAAAGCAAAAACAGGGCAAAGGGATTGAAAACAGAGCAGTGCAGTAAAAAGGGAAGGTTTAGCTGGAGTTTACCAAGTCTGACAAACCAGAAATGAATTAAATGAATCAAATACACTGTTCATATTTAACACAAAACAACCCACACAGAATATTATATACTTTGCATAGCATAGATGCTTTAGAGGTGGCCCCATGTTGCTCACCTACTAATCCAGATACCATACTCACACTGTTCTGATACTTTTAGTTCAAGGTGCTTTAAAGCCTTTTGTAAAATTCAAGTGTCCCAACCCTGCTACTGCATAGTAATGCCATCTAAACGACAGAAGCAGCAGTGAACTCAGCTAGAGCCTGCCTATAGGAGGACTGGACCTTGCTCACTGAGACATAGGTTGTTGTTTCTACAATGCATCACTATGCTATGTTGGATCAATACCGATATTATACAGTAGGTAACAAGTCTGTGAGGGGAGACTCCATTCAAAACTATATTCTTTTAAGGTTTAGTTTAGTGTATTCAAACTACAGCTTAACTAAAAGCTCTGTGTAATGGAAAATCTGGAAAATTGGTTTCAAAATTGTGTGACTCTTGATGAGACATACAGTACAGAATACCATATATCAACCTAATTCAGCACTACTGGAGGATGTTGGAGCATCATGTTGTCCAGCACTCAAAACAAAATTGGGGTATATCTTCCATAAGAACGCTGCTCAGCACTCCAGCAGAGGTCTAAAGACTCTGAATATCTTCCAAGGACATCTGAAGTTCTTATTTTTACTCTAACAGAACTGATTTTCCTTCAAATTGTCACCCATCTATATGTTTCACATACAACCAGTACAGCTGGCAACAGCGTGATTATTAGGCAAAGTGCACTTTTAGATATATTTTTCTAAAATCTGCTGTCTTACATTTCCAAAATAGGATTCTAATATTACCCTCCACAGCAGTGGTTGTGGATCTACTGTGTAATATGCACATCTAATGAAACTACAGAATCAAGCAAACATCTCATCTGCTTAGATATCAAAACAAGACTTACAACTTTGCTCTTTTCAACAGAACTCTCAAGTAGAAATTATAATGTCCCAACTGTAGAAAATGTCTTCACAAGTTGATTCATAATTTTAGAGCACGCTGAACTATCACTGACTCAAGGCTGATAAATTATTATTTACTTGCACACATACATATTATTATAAACATTATTATCTATGCCTTTAGAGAACAGAACAACATGTTTGAATCAGTTCATATCTTTAAGTTCTCATCATTGCATTAGAATATAGAGTATTAACTCTCTTATTAACATGACCCACAGGCAGCCAGACCTGTGATTTGTGTTTCACATCTGTAGCTCACTTAAAATCTGAACAGTATAATATAAAGGTAACCACAAGCTTATCACACAGTGGGAACATATCAATAAAAAATTCCATAGCGTGTTGTTTAAATATGACCTCCCTCACACACCCATTATCTAGAATCCATATTTAAAAGCAGTGATGGTGGCGTCTGGGTCATTACCAGGTGCCACATTAAATTGAGAAGTCATGCTGCGCGATGGCCTCAGGCTTCACGTTTGACAACTCTGACTCTAGTTAATCACCAGTACAGAGGAGCAGTGGTTGCCGCACAGAGGGCAAAATCAAATATGTCAGCACTCACATAAATGACACTGTCAGAAGAACTCATTAGTGCCATCAGATGTATTGATGAGTGGCAATGAAATGCAACCTCGGGGTTTTCAAGGCCTATTGTCAAATCCATATTGTCAAATCTGCTCTGAACTTTAAAGAATTTATTACAGATACTTGTTTGACAAATCTGTTTTTACTTCCGTGGATAACCACTGGCAAAAACCAGAAGGGACCATTAATCATGAGTGGAGAACTGAAGCTACCTTAAGGGGGCCTGCACTCACCTTTGAACACGAGACGGAGGAGCAAAGACTCCATGTTTTGGTGGACAGCTGAAGTACCTCACTCCTCCCACTGAGCCGTCATTTTTACCACTTGGCTTGTCCAGTTCAATGCCCAACCAGAGTCCTGCACGGACAGAAAGACAGACCAGAAATCAAACACTTACAGTCACATATCAAATGAATGAGACATGCATCTTTAAAAAGTCATGAGCAAAGAAAGTGGTGTATAAGTAATTTAATGTTGGAAACTTATCAGATGTGTTAGCATAAAAAAATATGTTTGCTGGGTGGTACTAGTTAACAATAACAAGTTCTCTAAATGGAAACTTATCCACCTTGTAAATGGCAACAACACACACATTCCTATTTTACTGTGCTTATATTCAAGGAGGAGTAAGTGATTCTGATACAACGCACTTTTTGTTAAATTCAGAGCTGTTTTTCCATATCCAACAAATTTGAGGTGAACTTTTGAAAAGTTGCAAAAAAATTTAAAAAGATCCTGTTAAATGTATTGTCTGAGGATGGCGATATGGGCTACATTATGCGTGGCTGTAACAAACTGAGCATAAGGGGTTGGAAACAAAACCGTATTTTGCTAACCGCTAAAAAACCTCAAGAAGAAAACAAACAAAAATTTGAGAGAAAAAATGGAGCAAAGTGTTCAGGAATTGTTATCAATCAGGTAAGTAGTAATTCTGTTTTCATCTCAGTAGGCATCAGCGGTTTTATGCTATCTCAAGAATGAAACAAGCAGAAACAGCTGATCAGTCATGCAAAGTGAATGTTTGCTACATCTGAACTTATTTGAAAACAGGTGTTCCTATCTCTGATTATGTGCAGCTCTTTTTCTAAATATTCAGAAACCACCTCAAGCAAGCATTTGAAAATTTTTTTCTGTTCTCTTTTCAAATTTTTACTAAAGTTTTCCTACTGAGATACTTCAAATGTGTAGGAAAATGAATTATGAAAACACATCTAGAGAATATCTCCTTAAGGTCTGTCCATTCTGTATGTGCACTAAAAAACAACACAGTGTCCATACAAAGTCCTGGCTCTATAAATGGGAAAACACAGAGTGGATCACATAGATCCATGCAACACTACTTCTGCATGTCCTGTGCATGTACGTGCACAGAACAGGGGGAGAGGGAGGAGAGATGTGAGTAAAGGTGGCACTAGGAACGAGGGCAAATCTGGCACATGCTGTGAATCTAGACATGTTAACCGGTTAAATATCGTCAATCTCTCTCCAGAATCACAGATTTTAACCAACAACACTATGCTACAGTACAGCTTTTCATCTTTCCATGCCAGCTGGTCTTTGGTTCACATCTCAATTGAGTACAGCCGATACTTCACTGTATGGCATCCTCTCTTAGGTGGCTCCCTGCATAAATAACTGTTTAACTCTTTAACTTCCAGTCATTGCCCTGTAAAATGATGTTAGTCTTCTATGTGAGGCAGAGAAAAAAAAACTTCTAAGCATCTCTCTCCTTTCTCTTTATAACTACTTTCAGGCAAGTGCCAAATTAAGATATAGACAGAATGTTCAAAAGCAGTCACTTTACTGTGAAGTTTCAGCAAGAAGAGCTGCTTTTGCATTTGGTATAGAGGTACAGTTCTCACTGAGGCTGAGATAACAGAGCATTGCTAACACTGATTTAAGAGTATCAAAGGAAACTTAAGACTGAAATCCCTTCAAACGTGATTCTCAGTGGTGCAAGATGCATTACTATTTATTCATACATGACTGATGCCTGGGCAGAATACTGCCTAAATATTAATGAATACCGTGAGCCGTTTTCTGTTTGGGTTTCAATGGCTTTTGCTCAGCAGCAGCTTTTTTTAAATCTAATTTTCCCAAGTATCTTCTCTGTCCAACTAAAGATTTTCCACTGCAGTAACTTGTGACTGAGTATGTAATGGAGTTTATGCAAGATGAAAGAGGAGAGCTTAGCAGAGCTTCACTGTATCTCTTTGTCCACCATGTCCCGTGACACGGCACAGAAGTTCAACAATTATGCTTCAAGTTTTGACATTTCTTACATTAACTCAATAGAGGAAGATCTTCACAAAAGTTCTACATTTAAAGACAACTCTTTCAACTAGATTCTATCCCTACTTCTATCCTATTAAAAAACATTTGTGGAAATGAAAAACTCAACCTTGAATATGAAGAATATGTCTTTTTTTATAGCTTTATAGAGTGTAAAGTTGAGAATCAAGCCCACCAACTTTCTTTAGTTATGTTTCTTGAGGGACCTAAGTCATTCATTTTTATTTTTCCTAAAGACTTAAAAGACTTTCTTTTAGTTCTATGAGCACGACCAGGTTGCCTGAGCGGTGCAATCATTAGAATTTATTTGGACAGAACCCTCTAGCTCTCCAGCTTACTGCCCAACTATAAATATTAGGATATGTTCAGGACCATTACAGAAAACTGTAGTAAAACCGACTCTTTATGTCAGCCCTAAAAACAGCAAAGTAAAGACAGACATGATTTATTAAAAGGACAATGAATATTTTAGATAGGCTTTGAAGTGTTTTTGTTCAAGTTTTTCCTAAACTCAAGGTGCAGTATACCCAACGCTGACATGTTTGAACCTTTTCTTGAGTTTAGTCTCCTTGAACCCTTGTGCTTTTATCTATTGAACCCTGAACACATTTTCTGAAGTATGCTCTTAAACCTACTGAATCATGCTTGCTCTGAACAATACAAGAATCTAGTAAATTGAATTGTAGGAGTTTTAGCACAAAACAGTCAGACAAGTCACGTCAATCTAATTTTCAGAACAGCTGCAATAAGACAAAATAATACTGACATCATCTAAATCCTTGAAAATGCGAGTTTAATAAGGATTTCCCTGTGTATCTGTTTTTTATCTTTCACACTACAAATAATCCAGTTCACAGCAGTTTAATACTATTTTCCGGAGACTTCAGCTCAGATAAATTGAGCTGAATAACATTCTCATCTTAATGATTTAAGCATGTGACAACTGACCTGGAGCAAAGCTGGTCTTTCCATAAAACTGGACTACACCAGTTCTCTGACCCACCACCAGGACCCTCTCCCCAATTCGCACGTCGGAGCCCTCGCACAAGGAGCTACTACCTGAGGGAGTTCGGCTTCGAAGACCTGGGAGAGAGATGAACAAAGACGTTTCTCTCCTGGGATAATTATTTCTGTCAATCTGATGTAAATTAGATGTCAATGATAGCAGGGAAATCTCGAAATAAAGCCCCTTCATTCAGTCGGTGTTGAGACCGTGCAGTATATAATGTGTAATAATGTGACCTGCAGTAGTTAGTGCTGTGGTGCCTGAAGAAGAGCGAAGAAGTGCCGGCGAAGGCGTCGTTCTGGGACTCGGGGAAACTCGCTCCCTCCGCTGCCTGGCAGGGAGGCGTTGTCTCGGCAGTGGACGAGGTCGGGCAGCTGGCCCGTGACGAGAGTCCAGTGAAGAGGACGAAGAGGAGAGAGAGCGGGAGAGGACACCTGATACAGAAGGATACAGAGGAAGGAGTGACGGGAGGCAGGAATGGGTCATTTAGAGAAGCAACTCTACAGCCGTGGCTAAAAGTTTTGAGAATTTGTGGTCAATCCTCAAGCGGCGGGTGGACAAACAAAAACCCACAAATTCTGGCAAATTATTAATTAAACTGATTATTCATATTCCTCGGTTAGGATGTGGCCCAGAAGTTGATTGACAGCATGTCAGGGTGAATTGCAGAGGTCTTAAAAAGAAGGGTAAACACAGCAAATATTGACTCTTTGCATAAACTCAATTTATTGTCAATAAAAGCTTTTGACAATTATGAAAAGCTTGTAGTTATACTTCAGTATACCATAG
>OMNN01085676.1:0-21166 GCA_900302755.1 Chromis chromis
GTGGTGTCATTCTCCAGCCACCCGTCTGCAACTTACTGCAGCTCAAGCACACCAGCTCACCTACAACTCAGCTCAAACACTATACTTAAACTATAATGGTAAGCTGCAGTATTGGAATAATTTAGCCATACATGCTCAAATCAAAAACCAGTTCTAAAGAGGAAGAATGATACAGAAAACCTCAACCCCGCCCCCAGCTCTCGAAGCACTCGGTTCTTAGCTCTGGCCCAGCAAAGAGTTGGTGCTTGCTAAACACCAGTTTTTAGCACCTGGAGCCGGTGCTACCCACAAGGATAATAATCCAATGAACATCCAACACCAGTGAACAGAGATCAAGGCACATTAACAACAGTGCTATAAACTGGCAACTTTGGGGTCTTTTCTACACCAAATATAAATGAAAAACTTTGTTGTGCTTTTTTTGAAAAGCAAAGGCTACTGCAATATTTAAAAAATGTCAGAATATTCAATAAACATTTACTTTATTTAAAAAACATGTCTAAAAATGTATTCTAGGCTATTTATGCACTATTAAAAAAAATAGTGAAAAACTTAACAACCGCATTCGATATTCAATATTCGGTATTCGGTATTCGGCCAAGCGTTTATATTTTATTCGGCTTCGGCTTCGGCCACAAATTTTCATTTCGGTGCATCCCTAGTTCCTGAGGTTTGTCACATGTGAAACCCTGGAAGCCTAAATCTGTGTTTTTAAGATTGTCATTGGTACACTGCAGTTTGAAGGTGGAAATTCCTTACAATGGCAGTAACTATTCTTCTTTTATGTGTCTTCCAGCATATAACAGACACCATATGGACGTTTCAACAAGGAAAAAAACTTGATTTGCACCGGAGAGAAGGAGAATTACATAACTTTTTTTTTTCTAAGTTACATGGTCTTGCTGTAAAGATATGAAAATAACTCTTCTAATTCAAAATAGGTAAACCTGCTTGAGAACATCTTCAAAATCCTGCTTACACACCTGTTTCAATTGATTTCTCTAGCAAGAAGAGCAAAACCAGACCAAGCAAAGTAATGATGCATTGGTTGAAGTTAAAAAACTGCTGCATTTTATAAAAACCCAGAAACCTTAAATGTTAGAATTTATTCAAATAAACTTAAATGTTAATCGGGTGCTCTTAAAAGCCTAAATTAAGTTGCAAATTTATCTTTGCCCGTGGTTCCCCCATGGGTTATCACCTTTTTGCTGTGTTGAAATTGCACTCTGGCAATCTTGTGCTGCAACAGGCATTTTAACACAACTACTTTCGCTACTAGTACTTTGCATATGCATGTCTTTATCTGTGTCGCTGCATTTGTCTGCACATGTGCTCTTGCTTAAATTTGCTGGTGTCTATCTGAGGCTGAGAGTTTGCGTATTAAGCTTTACAGTCCTGCTTACATTCTCGGGGTAGTAAAAGGGTAAGCGGAGATAGTTGGTCCCATGTCAGGGCTGTGATAAGCACTCAGGACTTGTGTTATTGTTGCTTCTCTCTCATCCAGCGCTGCTTGCAGTTCCTCACCGACACTTTCACACAGCTGATAAACACTCATGTTCGGAGCCGCAGCTGCAGTCGGAGCACTTCAGAGTATATGAGTGATGGTAATGCATTCATTCATGTTTTGTTTTTTTAATGAGACAGTGTATGAGACAGAAAATGAGCGAAGGAGAGATATAAGAGAGGGAAACTCTGCCCTGCATCTCTGAGATATGAGTACTGCTGCCACTCCCATCTCTGCCTCTTTTTCACTTTCTCACCCACTTTCTCCCCCTCCCTCTGTCTCTCTCCCATCCACCCACCTCTTGCCCCCTCCCCGCTCTCTCCAATCTTATTTCCTGCTGGTCTGTCTTCTATCCAGTCCTGCTCTGTGTCAGTGTATCACACTAATTCAATCTCCAGTACACAGGCACTCCAATGTAATGACCCATGACATTCAATTAATGCTTCTTGGTAGGTTAGGTCAGCAGTAATTTTGTGTGCATACGTGCATTTGTCTGGTGTGTATGTGTGAATCCCTGAGTGGGTGTTGTGAGTATAATTTAACAAGGATGACAGTCAGTGTAACCTTATTTGATATCCTCACATACTGCAGTTATAAAAACTTTAATATCTCTGAAGTGGATTTAAAGTGGCTTTCTTCATAAACTTTAGTGTTTTTTACAGTGTGGTTTGTTTTGCAATACAATTTTTAGCACTTGGTTGATTCCCCGAGTCTCCTCTGCGTTCCAAATACCTGCAAAAATCAACTATGTTAGTGCGATTGAAGTTTCCACGCTGTAACCTCCAGCTGTCAGTATGAACTTATTTACCGTGTTGTCATTACTCCTGTCTTCCAGGCCTCACATTAGCGATGTCGTCGCCTCTCAACCAGCTGTCACGCTTATTGGGTTGGTGTTGAGAGATTACCGTGTGTCCTTTAAAGGGTTATGTGCATGTGTGAGACATGGGGTCTCATGAAGTGTTCAAACACAGTGACTAAACGAGACACACACATGTTAACCTGCACACCGCCAGAAAAGTTACACACAGAAACAAAGAGAGTGATTAAGCTGAGACACACAAACACACTTTTTGGACACACATACTGGTGGCTTCTTTTTAGCTTTGTGTAGCCTGTAGCAAATACTTTCATTTTGGATTAGCATAGCCTTTATGAGCTCTCAGCTCATGTCATTATGACTGTAATCCAGTGTGGATTGTGCATCATCACTGTCACCAGGGGCTTCCGATATTTAATTACTTACCTAACCTGGATAATCTACTAGTTGCCCTGCTGGAATAACACTGCCTGCATTTTCAAACTTATGCATTAAGTCTGTTTATAGACTGATATTGTAGCTCATCATTTATGGTAATCATCCGTATTATGCTGCTGAAGCTCACCAAATGCAACATGATTCTTCTGCTGCTCGGAGACCTTCTTGATTATCCACACACACACACACACACACACACACTAGGAGTGACTTTAATTAAAAGAGGAAACTTTAAAAATCCTCTATACTCCACTGTAGGGAAGGTCAGGTAGACTCCGTCTCATTAGGGAAATTCCTTGCAGTTCTGTCAAGCTACTGATTGTTTCTGGCAATTTTTCACAGTGCCATCTTTTCTGTCACTTCTGCCCTCCTCATCCCATCCTGTCATACCTGTCAGCCACATTTAAGGTTTTATTTTCTGTCTTTCCCCTTATATACTTCACCCTAACTTGATTCCTTCTTATCTCCTCCTTCCTTTTTATCTCTTTGTCCCTCCTCCATTCTCTCCCGCTCTACCTCTGTCTCTCCATTTCAGTAACGATCTAATTAAGGAGGGTTTTGTTGCCTGCCCACTGTGTATAATTGCCAGTGGGGTCTGCCTGTACTTCACTCAGCAATTACGAGCAGCATTCTTTTGCTCCCCAAATCGGCTAATTAAGCCTTAAGGACAGCGAGCTGATCGTAGTCGCATTAAGCATCACGAGGAGTCAGGAATGCCTGTGCTCTTCTCACTCCTGGGACACACAGAAGTAGTGGATTGTAGAATGGTTGCCATGGTAGCAATCACACAGTGTCAGATCCTTTGCAGGGACTGTCAGTCAGCTGATATTTGTGCGTCTCCTCATGTGTGTGTGTTTGTTCATCTGTAACAGAGACAACAATTCTGCTCCAGGTCACCTATTCATTTCATTATTAAGGCTCAATCTGTGAAGACAGGACAGGGGGCCAAATCGAGCTTGTCACAGTTCCTGTTTGGGTCCCTGGGTGGACTGCCTGTCATTTTGATTGATTACATTGCCAGCTCATGTAATGCTTGCCTTGCAGTATGTCCTCACTCAGCGCTGCACAGCACGCAGCTTGCCCCATGTTCACAACTATGCACTTACTTCAAACTACTGTATATAATCTTGTGCGGTACAAACACACCGACATATCTATATAGGCTGCGATGGATGCAGTTTTACTCTTTAAATGTGTTACAATATCTGCTCTGTCATATGCAATAATGAGGATGACTTCTGGAAACATTTGGTGCAAAATCATATGAACTGCTACAGAGAAAATGCGAACTGGTTAGTCAGTACTGAGAGTCTTCATGCAGTAGATTGTTTCATTGTTTTTGCAGTATCACGTACTTCTTGCAGGAAGTTACAACGGTGAGCTGCGTCTTCTATTTCTTTATTCACACATCAAAGCAGCCATTTCAAATGGGAAAACCTACCTCTTAAGAGATAGTGTTTCATATTCCCACAAGACCTCCTTCTTTCCTTTGTGTAAAAATGGCATCAAAATAAGCAACAAAATGACAACTGACAGGGAAAACACCACTAAAGCAAAAATGGCATGCACTGTTGCACTACTATAACTATCTGCATTGTGATATTACATCAGTTATAATATCTGCAGTAACCTGAAACCCAGAGGCATAATAAAATACAATGAATGAAAGAATGGTGTACAAACTCATCTGAAGGATCCGTTCCAATACATATACTGCATATACTGTGGTGGGCCACCTACTAAAAATAATGAAAATGCTAATTTACACCTCTGAAACTGCCTCACACATTGAAGTCTGAACTCCAGCACTTATTAAACCACAGCCTCGGGCACTTGTGTGCTATGTCTCCTACGTAGCAGATATTTTCTCCAGTGGCACAAATTTGCATGGAAATTGCGTGAATAATATGTGCCTATTTGCTAAATAGCCTTAGAGCTGATATTTGGCTGTAGGGCCTTAAGTGTTCATTTAATATGGATTTGAACTGTGCAACTCACTCAAAGCTGGGCGAATAGCCTGGGTTTTATTATTAGTATTGGATATTTTATTAGGAAGCTTTACATAAGCCTTTAAAAGTTTTGACTCCACATTCTGAATTGTTTTCTACCTCACTTACCTCTACTCTGTGGTAAGCTCATTGTACAAAAGCGCAGGCCGCTCTGGTTTCTTGGCTTCTCCATCTGGAACAAATGATAAAAGGCGGCAACAAATGGCTCCTGCAGTGGGCCTGTCGAGTGCCCTGCTCACTTTTAATGGCTCCTAAAGGTTGCGATTGGAAAACTAAATTGAATGAAGCCAATGGACACAATGACACTGCATTTAACGTCACTGTGCTATTAATATTTGCTTTTGCCTGTTATAACTTAACAATGTCATTTTCCTTCAGGAGCATAGTTAACTGCATATTCATGTTCAAATGTAATAAAAAGATATATTCTTGGCTGCATATGAGCCTAATGATTGAAATGCTGTTCCTCACCTCAGTACAACCATCTGGACTGTTATCACTGCTGCGCTAATGTATATTAAACAGTTCTAAGGCAATTGGCATAAAAATATGCTGTGTTTTATTGTGCCATTAAAAAAAATATTCCATGTTCATTATACATCATGCTGGGTTTACCTAAATATTGTTGTAAATTGCTTAGCTTAAATTTTATTGCTCATATTTTTGAAATGGTTATTTAATTATTTACTTACAGTATCTTTTATTGTTGCATTATTCAATTAATCTTCTAAAGTCTGTTTCAATTAACCTTTTTCTTTCTAATCTGTTATTTTATTTACATTTTAGAAGTTAGTTTGTTTTATTTTTGGGTTTTACTAGTATCTTGGTGTGTATTAGTTTCCCATTCCATTTTTACCATTTTGTTCACTCTTAGGAACACTATACTCTATGAAAAGTATCCAACAATGTATGAAAGGGGCCTTTCAAATAAAGTAAAGTATAGGCTGACATAAGTCAGCCTATTTTACAGCATTTTTCTGACTGCTAAGCAGAAGCTAAGGTATGGTCTTACATAAGCAATATGTTTTCTCATTTTGTCCTATTTGAGTTACCTCACTGGATTAGTGAAAATATTGAATATGAATTGTGGAAATCTTCAAAATGGAACATTTTTCATTTCCACACTGTTTTTCTCTTTCACTTGATTTCACAGATCTGTCCATTCCCCAGTCTAAAAAAATAGATGGGGATTTTTTTCAGTACGTGAATGCCACAAGCTACACTTTCGTAGAATTCAGTTCTATTTGGATGATAATGATGGGCAGTATTTTTGTTTCTTACATGGATGTCTCGTTTCTGTTTCATCCAGGCTGCCAGCTCCAACTGTAGCAAACGCAAGTAGATGACTGAGAACTCAGCCTCCCATGATGGACAAGAAAAGTGGTGAGTGTCTCTAAGCCTGTATTTAAACAAACAATCGTTTTGCTTCCACCATGTGTCTTTTTTACAGCTATAAGAGCAGTAAATAGTGATAAAGATTTTTCAGATAATTTTTGTTCATTATCCAATTCACTAGATGACATTAAGAAAATGAAACATTTGGCTTGCTGTTGCTCTATGTTGCCAAAAGCAGGGCTTATTTTCTTCAGGTGATAACCACTCTTGTCTCATACTGTATTCATAAGTTGACACAGCATGAGCAGCATTTTACATGCTGATTAGTTTGTTTTGGCGCAATCACTGCATGATAATTACTTCCCAGTAAGTGATAGGGTTTACATAATGAAGCACCATGTGTTCAACACAGTACAGCCTGTCTGTACAAGTGGGTGAAAAGGAATAATAATGCTGATAATAATCTATGATTTGGTTCATGTTCATTTTGTCGAGTAATTGCATGTGTTTAGTTCTTTAATTTCAGCTGCTGTTATTAGTAGTAGCAGTAGGTGAAGAAGCATTGACTGATTAATAGACCAATCAATTGATGTTAATTCCTTACAGCCAACGGCTTTCAGACCAAGGCCACTGAGGGCGGTGTTCAGAGGAAGCAGCTGCCCTACTCAGTGGAGACTCCTTATGGCTTCCACCTGGACCTCGACTTCCTCAAGTATGTTGATGATATTGAAAAAGGCAACACCATCAAAAGGGTCCACATCCAGCGCAGGGTAAAGGGCCCGCCTAAATTCAGCACTCTACCTAGAAATTTCAGCCTTCCTGGACATGGAGCAAGGCCTGTCCCAAAGGAAAAGGACAGTTCATGGTCTGGGACGTCCACCCTGGGACCCAAGCCTAAATCACGGGTGACTGAGGTCCAGCAGATCTTTGACTTCAGGGCAAGTGAAGGGGGAACTTCCAGCCAGAGCAGCAGGGGGGCAACCAGTCAGAGAACTGGCTTTGTTTCAGCTAAACCTACAGATGAAGCAGGAACAGGGACTCGAGGTGTTGAGGAAAAAGCTGTGGGGATTCAAAGTCGTCCAAATCTGCTCAGAGCCTCAAGTATGCCCATCACCCTACAGCAGCGTAAAGGTTCAGATTCAAGCAGTCCTGACCGTACTTTAGGAACACCAGAAAACGGCTCAACGGAGAACATGTTTCGTGCTTCACCAGACATTACAGAAAGACGGTGTGTTCCCCAGGATAGAACAGGGCTTCACCAGCAGATTACAGTGGCACTGAAGCGGGTCAGAGAGCTAGAGGAGCAGGTTAAAACCATCCCAGAGCTAAAGGCTCAGATCTGCTCTTTGAGGGAGGAGAGGGAGCAGCTTCTACTTCAGCTGCAAGCTAAGGCCCAAGCACAGGCTTCCACATCATCCTCTACAGCAGCCACAAGTCATGATGCCAGGGCAAGCAACCGGTCACAAGGACACAGACCTTCAGAAGGACTTAATTTGGCTCTGATTAGTCAGCCTACTGGAGGTTTAGAAGATTCAAAGCTTCTGACAGCAAAGCCTGTATCAGGGAAAGAGAAACCAGGTGACACAGAGAAAACTAAAGCCTTACCAAAGGAGGGAGAGAGTTCCTCAGCGCACATAAGTGGATTGTCAGCACAAGACCTGGATAGACAAACACTGCCATCAGACAAATTTGACACACAAAAAGAGACATTAGAGAGTCCACTGGAGCATGCAGTGCAAAAGCTATCGCGGGACATTGCAGGACAGGACTTAACATCACTTAGGGTGGCTATAAAAGAAGCAGAGACTAGCAGTATTCAAGACAGCAGTGCATCACAAGAAGGAAAACCTGAGGACCCAGATGGTATGCAGAAGCTGCAGGAGAAGTTAATGATACTGGAAGCTAAACTTAGTCAGGCTAGCCAAGAGCTGGACAGAACTAATACTCTTTTAAAAGAACAAATAGAGGAGAACAAGGTGAAAGAGGAGAGAATACTACAAATGAGTGATGGAATGAGAGTGGAGGTTTGTACCCCAGAAGCACATGACCGGCCGAGAAGAGAGAGCATTGACACAGGGACAGTGACAGAGAGAATAGATTTTGCCAACCAAGAAACAGAGACAGAATCGCCTGGTACAGTAGATAAGGGGACAGACACTGATAAAATCTGTGTTGAAGTGTGTGTACCCAAACCAAGAGCTGGAAGTATAGATCAAGGAACAGTGACTAATAGAGTTGACACTCATGACCAGGTGACAGAGATGGAAGCAGAGATAACAGCGATGAGTCCACCTAGACCCAGAGCCAACAGCATGGAACGCGGCACAATAACTGAGAGGATCAACACTCAGGATCAGACGACAGAGACACCATTGGCTCAAAGGGTAAACCAAGTCACGGAAACAGATGGAGAGACGGTGACAGACCATCCACAGAGACCGAGGGCCAGCAGTGTAGATAGAGGGACAGAGACAGAAAGGGTGGGCACTGTGGACAGGGTGACAGAGACAGAGGTAGCGCAAAGGACAGACCAACAGACTGAGACAGAAATAGACAGACGACAGGACAACAACCCAGCCAGACATGCAGAGGCAGGGAGTCAAGTGACAGAAGATGTAGGCAGCCAAAGAGATGATGCAGGTACTGTGGTCAGTGAAAGAACGGAAGATAGGGGAACAAACGAAAAAACCATTGAAAGCCTGGCGGCAGAAATAGTTGCAGAAAGTTCAGTTAAAGCTATAGAAAGCATAGTTGTACAGACTTTAGTTTCAGATGTTGTAGGCCAGAAAGAAGAGGGTTCCAGTCCAGTTCCTGCAACAGAAGAAGATAAGATTAAAGTAAGTCCTGCGCAGGATGACTCAGGAACAAAAGAAGTTATACCCCCAAAGACTGTAGAAACAGAAATTGTTGAAACAAAACAAGCTGCCCCGGAGACTGTTAAGAAGAAAGAAACAGTAGAGGGAGAGATTGTGGTTGCAACAATCAAAGAAACTGTGGTCACTGACACTGTTGTAGTATCAGCCGAGAGTTCCGCTGTGAAGACAGTAGCTCCTGTAAGACCACAGAGAGGCCGGAAGCTCTCGGGGGAGCAGGCGCTGCCATCACCTCCTCAACTTCAGGTTGTACCTGTCCGTCCTCGTAGGGGATCCAGTGAAACTCAAGCCCAGCAGACCCAGCCCCAGACAAAACCCCAGCCCTCACCACAGGTAGAGAGTGCACCTGAGGTTGATGCTATGTCCTCAGCACAAGTCTCTGAACCACAGGTAAAACCTCAAACCCCAGCTGTGTCACAGGCTGAGGACCACACCCCAGTAAAGAAGCCTTCTGAGGAATCTAGTGAGAAAAAATCTCAACCACAACCTCAGGCTGCCACTCAGAGTCCGTCTCCAGGCTCCAGTGAAGTCAAAATCAGGCCCAAATCAATTCAAGCCCCATCTCAGTCTCAAACTTCTGCATCTCGTCGGGACTCTAAAGAGATTAAAGCACCACAAAGGGGGTCCAGTGTATCACAAACTTCTAGACGTGGGTCAGGAGAAGCCCAGACTCGCCCAACTCGCCAGGTATCGAGTGATGCCCAGCCTCAGTCTCAGGGCTCTCGTAGAAGCTCCAGTGAGACTCAACCTCCTAACAAAGATGCCGGTGAGACACAATCATTACGAAGAGGCTCCAGCGAAGCAGCTCAGCGTCGTGGTTCAAGTGAGTCTCAGACCTCGCGTCGGGACACCGGTGAGGCACAACCCCCTCGCCGAGGCTCCAGTGAGTCACCAACATCACCTGCAGCTTTGGGTCAAGTTGTAACTCGGTTAACAGGGCTTCTGGGAGAACAGTGGGCACAGCTGGGGAGCGGCTCTGCAGCTCAGCAGACGGCTGGCCAGCAGGAGAGCCCCAGCACACAGAAACAGACGACGGGGAAAAGAGCAGAGGCAGGAAAGGGAACCTCAGCCAAGCCTGCGGGGAAAGCAGCCCCTGCAGCAACAACAGGGAAACCAGCAGGGAAGCCTGGTCCTTCCAAAATGAGCTCTATTCAGAGTCAACTGGTCAGCTCCCTCAGTGTCCTCTCTGCCTTCTACTCCCCGGGCCAGAAAGCGGCTGCTGCCAGCAAACAGCAAGAACAAGGTAGGCCTGTGGTTCATTTGTGTATCTGTCTGTCTGAAAGCTGCTTACCTACTTGTAAGAGACTCAGTGAGCTGAATCCGTTCCTCTCTAATATTTATTGAAATGATCCTTTCACAAAGCATGATATTGTATTAGCTATGCCACTTAATTACAAGTCCCTTATGATCTCCAATTGCAAAGAGGTGGCATTATTAATGTGTACATATACAGCTTAGCAGCTGGGAATATTAATTTCCCTGGTAGGAAAGGCCAACGGGAGCAGCCAAACATGTCAGAACGGTTTGACAGATTTGTGTGGTACCACTCGTATACGTAGAGCTCTTAACCCTGCTGACCAGCATATTTCTCAGCTCATGTCAGACACACACTCTTACTATCATACTGAGAACAAAGTGGTGTATTTACAGCATGCTGGTCTCTCTGAGTGGCTGTAGTTTCTTTTCACTGAAACTTGACACCACACCAGTCCTATTCAATTATTTAGAAACACTGTTCGGATGTTATGCTGTCAGAATATGTCTTTTGGTCCTTCTATCAATAGTGCTGTGTAAACAAATTATTGTCCACTTGATTTATTAGGTATGTAGTACGGGGATAGGGTCAAAATAAAGGGCATTGTCTGGGAAAGGGATTTAACTCTCAGCTTGTCTGAAATGTAATATCTTGTATGTACTTCATTATGCTACTTTGTCAGGAGTCGGATGATGAGGGATTGACTAAATATCAGCCTGGTTCATTATCGGATATGATATTCAGCATTTCCAATTATCAGTATTCTCAATAGATAAATACATCTGAAAATGCATTAATTTGCAGCTTCCTCTCTCTATCTGTAGTCACTACTCTGTGGTCTTGGGCAATGTCCCTCCCACAGCATTATGTGATTGGTTGCATGTCAGGGGTAATATCATATCAACACTGAAGGATAAATGTTGAAAAGTTCTCTTTTAATCAAACATATATAGATATACATATATATAACACAAACAAGCAAAGACATTTCAATACAGTTTTGTGTTAATTCGATGCCATTATTTTTGGTGCAAATGTATTTCGGCTCCAAATATTGATTATCAGTCTTTTAATGAACCTTTTGGGTCGTTCCCTAATACGGACTTTATGATTTAATGTCACAGCTACCCACCAACTCTCGCAGAGACCAAGTCAACTCATGCCTACAAAGCGCTATGCAATAATGTTTTTTTTATTAACATACTCACATCTCACACGCACCTGCTACCAAGGACACTTTGGTTTATGGCAGGAATGGGGATTGAACCGCCAGCCTTGGGATTAGTGGACAATCCACTCTACCACCTGAGCCACTTCTTATGCTTTTTCTTTATTACTTGGCACATCTTGCTTTGCTATTTATTATATACAACCCATTTATATTCATAGCTGTGGTGGTAGCACATTTTAAGTCGATATGCAATACATGCTGTGTTTCAAAGATATAGTAACTATTGATGACTTGAAACAACATGGTTCACTGACCTCCAAGAGCACGTCAAACACACACTTCTTGTTCCACGAACTATTTAAGAGTACACACTCATACAGGGGAGTGCTCGCATGCATATGGGCACTTACTTGCAGTACCCAGTTGAGTGGACTCGAGCGCAGGCCCTCACACATACATCAAACAGACGAGGCCTCTCTTCTCTCCCTTAATGTCTCACTGTTCCGTGTCTGGCCAAAAACTCGAGCACAGAATCACTCTGCTATCACACACATATTTTATGTTCAGAGTTCACGTTAAGTTCAGTGCAGGGAGTACAGTATACAGGAGTGCTTTTAAGTGAAGTTTGTGTTCTTTTAGGGATGTCACTGTTTCTCTGAAGGTTGCCGTCTACAGCTTTGACATCTGAAATTCCCAGCCTGATATCTTCAATGTCATATCAGCCGCTATGCATAATATTGGAAACAGAAACTATTACTCTTACTCATCCCAGTCATCAGAGACCCAAGTTAAGCTCAGTGATTCATTTGAATGAGCAGCATATCTCAGAGATCTCTCACAAAGTGAGGGAGCATTAAAATCACACCGTTGTTTTATTTATAAGAAGTTAGCGATAGGATGTATTCAAATTCCAAAAATGTTCTAAACTTTCCCACTTTGAGTTGCTGTCTCCTGAGAGATACTCGATCTAACAGCATCATTCTTCAGAGATGGTGGTCGCTAGGATCTTCTCTGCTGGTGGTTTTTGGCTCAAAGCCACATCCTTAATGTCCTTGCATAAAACATTACAGATCCTCTGCACCATGTCTGCTGTCAGGCACAACTAAGACAGCCTTACTGGGCTTAGAGCCAAGGAGGAGTCAGCAAAGGAGCCCATGCAGAATCAATTATGGGGCAGTTACATATATAAGTAGGCCTGACAATGTCAAGGTTGTATGTTGTCAATAAGGCCTGTAATCTTGACCTGTGTGTATATTGTGTAATACTTTGTGTGGCCCAGTATGAACTGAAAGAGCCTGAAGTAAGTTGATTTTAAATGTAATAATAACAATAAATTGATTTTATTGGATATGTGCTTTAGAATTCTTCTCACAACAGACTTATTATGTTTTTGCTGGCGTTTGTCTGTTTGTCCATTTGTCCATTTGTCCGTTTGTTTGTTTGTTTGTCCGTTTGTTTGTTAGCAAGATAACTTGAAAAGTTATGAATGGATTTTGATGAAATTTTCAGGAAATGTTGATAATGTGGCAAGGAACAGATTATTACATTTTGGTGCCCCCCTCCCCCCGCCACCCCCTCGGACCAGCCGTAATGGGTGGACATGAGCTGCTTGGCGGAGGTCTGCGCTCTAGTTTTTAAATGTAACTGTCATCATGCAAGTAATGTGAGATCCTTAATGTCTTCAGGTTAGCTATTTTTTAAAGCAAAGGTCATTTCTCTTGACAGTGGGAGGTTGTTCCCTCACATTAGCTATAGACGTGGAGCATATAGATGAGGCTCTAGCTTCGCGTTCCCATGCTAACACAGTGTTTCCACAGCTATACTTAATTGTATCCATACGTTGTTCAGTATCTTCCAAATGCACTGGCATTCCCATACGGACACAATCACATACAGAAACAGGCAGACATACTTTTAACACTTCCACAAAGAAAGATTTGCGAACAAGTTGTCGATGGGCTAATTTTTCCCACCTGAAATCAAGCAGTTTTAGTTTTATCTAAACCTAACCATCCATCTGTTGAAGTGACAGATCTTAAAGCTGTAACGCACAGATAAACATCATGTTGTAAGTTGTGTTAAGGTACACACACATCACACAAATACATATGTGACTTCCACAGAAACTTAATGAATTTTTCCTTCCCTGGTTTTTCCCTTTCTTCCTCTTTTCTCTCTCTCTCTGTCCCCCTCTTCACCAGGTCTCAAATCTATTATGAAGAAAAATGGTGTTGCTGACAAGCAGGGGACCAAGGGAGCCAAGAAAAACCTGAAGTTTGTTGGGGTGAATGGAGGGTAAAATCTTCTTTTTAATCAGCATCCAATCTCTGTGATTTATGTCTTTATGTGGACTGCATTTTTGTGTGTGTGTGTGTGTGTTTTGCGTTTGTTGTTTATACAACTTATCAGAGCCACAAACTTTAAAAACAGAAAAACAATGTTGGATTTTCAGCTTTGAAGAACTTGCCAGTCCTTGAACTAATCATGTGCAGTTCCATCAGACAAATTAACCAAATTAAAAGCTTAAGATACATATTTCATCAAAATCACTTGCATTCAAAAATTTGACAGTAAATAAAGTGTTTGTAGTAACCATACTTAAAAGAAACGTTTCCTCACTCCTCGATGCAACTGAGAAGCCATTAACAACTCAGCTGTGACAGCGGTTTAGTGATAAAAGTTCGGGGACTTCTCAGCTCAACTGCAGGCTGTGCTTGTACAGAGTAGATAGAAGAAAAGTGTGGAAACAAATTCAAAATATAAGTAAAATATTTTTTTTCCACTATTGGTAAAACCATACACTGTAAAAAAAAAAAAATGTATTTGAACTGTAGTTGAACTAAAGTACTGTTTCAAATAAATCTCACTTATCTTTCTGCTTTAGAGATGGCAGTGTACTTTTTGGGGATTTTAACAACTTGAAATTACATGGGGTCCTTTTAAACTGGTTTTGTAATTTCATCAAAAGTGTGAAAATTTGGTTTACTACTCCTTTAGACGTCATGACGTTCACGTTTCTCAAAATGTTTCCGCTGCAGATAAACCGTGGTTCTTCTTATAGGATTGTGGAGTAAGGAAAAGGAAAGTCTAATGACAAAATCTCCTTTTACATTTGGGTAAAGCAGATACTTAAGGTGGAAAAATTGGAAATTTCAAGTTGCAGCAATTCAAACTGTTTATTTGAGAGGAATCAAATTATTTAAATGCCTCTAATTTAAACCAGCAGCCTTAATATTACTTGCTAGCTTTAGATACACTTAATTCAGCTGTGTGTTACCAGTTGAAGTAATTCGTTTAAGTTGATCTAACAATTCTCTTTTTGCAGTGTACTAATTTGAGGTTTTCTACAATTTTTGTAGAATAAATAAAGACATTCAACTTTACCTTTTTTATGTTCATCTCAAGGTGTGGAAATCACAGGGTGCCTCATGACCTCATCACATCACGATACAGCGATACTGCGATAATCGATATATTGCAACACAATCACATAATGATACATCACGATATCTATAACTGAAAAATACAAAATGCCTGTAAAAAGGTTAAGTTCAGTATTTATTTATTTACTTCAATTTGGTGTCACTTTCACTGGATTTGACACAAATTTGGATTAACTACTGAACAACTAACAGAGTTAGGGTTAGGCTAACAACCAACAAAAAGGCTGATTTGAAACGTTAGTTGCAAGAGCCGCTTTCTCGGCAAGGAGTTCAGGATGGTGGCGTTGCAGGTGGGTTTGCATGTTCGTGGTGTTGCCTGTGTACTTTTGCTAGGCCGTTCTTGCATATGGCATAGTCTTTGTCCAGCTTGGGATGCTGGGGAAATGGCAGCTGGCAGGGGAATCTGGCAGGGCTTAGAGTCTTAGGTCTTATTATATTAATTAAAGTATCGATATTTGGTGCCAGCGTATTGATACTCATATTGCACGAGGAGGGACAACGATGTATTGCTGTATCTCTATTAATCTCTGAAATACTCATGATGCTTATATGTGTAGAAATCCACGGGTCCAATCATATGAAAGGTTACATCAAGTCCAGATAAAATTAACTGTCCAAGCAGCAGTTGTTACTCTTAATTATTCCGCTGAGTGTGACAGCTTTGTTGTTGATTGTCTGGTTTGAACTTTGAAGCCCAGCTGTGTCTCACACATCTTCTTGCAGTTCGTCATAGTGACTCATTTGAAGCCAGACTGCCCTGAATCTGACCCGGCCGCTGCTACCGCAAGTGTGAATGTGTGTGTGCGCATGATTACGTGTTTGACATTATGTGATGTGTGCGCACAGTTGTCAGTGTGTGAGTGTGCTTATGTCAGCACTGGCTGATGCTGGATGCAGTGTGGGAGTGTGCGTCTCTGTTTGTGTGTGTACGTGCTTGTGAAAGCTGATGAATTTTAAGTAAGGAGACGGTAGCGGTGGGAAGAACAAAGGTGTATCTTTATGCAGGGAGGATATTTTTTCTGGCTCATGTGATTCTGTTAGCTGCTTGGTGTTACATTTATAACATGAAACACCTGTACACACACAAAGACATGTGTTTTTGCAACTTGTGAGGACATTGTATTTACCGACAGAAATTCCCTGGATGCTTTACCTAACCTCACACCCTGACTTTGGCTAACCTTAGCCATTTGTCAGAACTAAGTGTACGTCTACCCTTTGAGAAAAAGCAACTTATTATGGGGAGGTGGCGTAAACATTTACAGGATTGACCCCTGAATCTGCCCTTTGAGCATTCCTGTTTGAATTGCAGTGTCCGACAGCTTCGACCAGTTAATAGTGACTGGATGTAACTTCAGAGAAATAGAACAATGGAGGGTTTCTTATGTTAGCGTATATGGTAGATTTTGCATCGTTGATAGTGATGTTACACAGAAAAAAAAGAAAAAAATACAATCTTTTTCGTTTTTCAAATTTATCCAATCATTGTTGCTGTCTCTAACCATTCAGCCCCTCAGCAAAAAAACAGCATTTTTTTTCAGTTCTTCAAACTGAAAGAGGCTCTACATGGGCAGTTCTTGCAGTCGAAACATGCATAAAGTTACAGGCTGCCCTAAAATGACCCACAAGTTCCTGCAGTAGCAAAGACTATTGTAAGCCACAAAAAAAAACAAAAAACACATTCATTTATCATTTGCAGATCATTTTAAAGATCAGCTCTTTTCCTTTTCTGCCACATCTCTAAAAGGACATCTATGACTTTATTTCATCTTGCTTAGATTATTTTTAATTAATTGCATTCAGGGTTGAACAACAAACCAATCCCAGGCCTTCAGCTGGTACAAAACGCAGCTGCTCGGCTCATAACAAAAACCAGAAGACATAATCCTATCAGCCCTATTTTAGCCTCTCGTCGCTGTTTTCCAGTCAGATTTAGAATTGACTGAGATTTTACAGATCACTTTTAAAGCTCAGTTCCCAACTACATTGCTGCTTCCTTATGAGTCAGGCTGCAGCTGCAGATCCTCAGACAGCGCTCTGCTGTCTGTTCCTGACTCAAAAGTGAAGGTGATCGGGCTTTTGCAGTCCAAGCCTCTCAGATCTGAAACTCCGTGCAGTAAGACTCTAGCTCTTTTTAATCGTAGGAGTTTGATTCAACTTTATTTTATTTCTTTTAATTTCTGTATTAAATATTAGAACATTATTATTAGTCGTAGTAATAGTAGTTGTAGTAGTAGTGGTTGTAGTAGTATGCACAGCTACACTTCACCTGTAAGCTCATTAGATTTTTTTGTGTGTGTGCAGAAACCTCAACAAACCATCATCATAAATTTTTGTGTGTACACTCATTTGATATAAAATACCCTAAATTGATATACTATCTTGTACAGTGCCTTCAGGACGCCTCCCTGCGGAGGTGTTCCGGGCATGTCCCACTGGGAGGAGACCTTGGGGTAGACCAAGGACACGCTGGAGGGACTATGTCTCTCGGCTGGCCTGGGAACGCCTCTGGGTCCCACCGGAAGAGCTGGAGGAGGTGTCTGGGGTGAGGGAAGTCTGGGCCTCCTTGCTTAGACTGCTGCCCCCGCAACCCGGCCCCAGATAAGCGGAAGACGATGGATGGATGGATCTTGTACAGTTTTCTTGAACTCCCAAGTGTTCACAAGCTAAATCTGAGGGGTCAGATAACAGGATGGCAGAGCAGACAAATATATTTATGCTACACAAATGATAGCAATTTATTCAGACAATCTGTCTTTTTTATTGAGAATTACAAAATATTTACGTATCTCTTTAGGCCTCTACAATAATCATTTTGTATAAATGTTTTTCTGGTGGACCTTGTCATAAGCCATAGAAACGTGAAAGCAGACATTTCTTTTTTTGGTAGTTTTTCCCATTTTTATTGATAGAGAGATAGGGTGAAAGGGGGTATAGAGGAGAGAGACATGCAGCAAAGGATCTTGAGCCGGACTCGAACTCATGACCGCTGCTGGCGACCTGCGCCCACATGGTAACGCCTTAACTCTGTGAGCTATATGGCGGCCCAGACATTTCTTTTTTACCTGGTCAAAAATGGTGTGAACCACTGGTCTAATTGATAACAGGAGCAACATAATACATATAATTACTATCATTTTAACTTTAGTGGGTGTAAAAACTTAATATTCTTTTGTCCTCTGTCCCTCAGTAAGATTATAAAGCAGAGCATTTATCGTGCACACATTTAATCATAGATTTCTTTCTTGTTTCACCATTTCCAGTGTTTCTCATCACTTACATGAAAATGTTCTGTCCGATATTCTTGGGCGGTATTACCTCCTGTATATTAAGGACATGGCTGCCATGAGAAAATGTGTTTTATTCCTGCATTCCTGTTCTTACATTCCTGAGCTTCACTGTTTTCTGACCTGCTCACCTTTGCGGTGTTGTTTCAGAGTGTTGTTGTGAGGTCTGTTCCTTCCTCCTTGTATCACAATGACCTGCAAACATACTCCAGAAGCTCTTCTCAAGACCAAATAATTAATTATTTGTCGTTTTTTAAGGATCCACTCCTTGTAAACATACACTAATATGTTTCATAAGCTTTGAATAACTTTTCGTCTACAAATAGTTTGTCTCTTGAGCCTTTGTTTTAACCCCTCTTCTTTACTATAAATATCCAGCCATTTCTATTTTCCACTGCTCGAATCCAAAGAATGAGCAGATGTTATTTATAATGAGACAAACATGCCAGAAAAGAATATTTATATCTCTAAATATCTTGAGGCTTCTGCCCACACCAGGAAGTGGGAAGTTTGTATTTCTTCTCTTCGGATGGTCCAATGTGTCTTTGCTCTCCCTTGAGCTGCTTAGGAATCCAGAGAATGCCGTGGCCCCTGAACGCCTCTTGTGGTGCGGTGTGTCAGTGTGTGCAAGTGTGTGTGTGTCTGTGTCTCCGAATAATCATGAATCAGTGGCATTCAGTATTGGACTTATCTGATGGTTGGCCTCACAGAGGTGCCTTCATGATGCACTGCAGTGATCACACACTCACACCAGCAGCATCCGCAGCTCTAAATATGTATCATTAACCTTTCCACTGAACAAGGCTGTGTTTTGTCCAAGGCATGTGAGAGTGCAAACACACCTATGGATTTTTATGTATATGTTTAATTATCAAGGATGTTTTCAGACATCTGGGCGAAGGCTGCATTAGACAAGCATCTTCCTCATGTCAAATTTGAGGTCTAGCGGGGAACGACCTGTTAGTATTTACTCAGGCATAGCTGAAGTTGACTTTTCTGCTCCCATATTAGTTTTACCTGCTTAGATGTTTCATTGATGTGGCTGCTTGTGCATCAGAATTCTCTACATATGCTTACTTTAACGGAAGAAACTTAAGTAAATATTCTAAACCTAAGATGGACAAAAATATCTTGCATGGTTTATTTAGGGAGTTTTCTCACTTTTAAGGTAAAACCTGATAAATCATTCAACATTCAGTATGGAGAGGCTTTAGCACATGGAAAGATCTGTGTGATTTTAGTGTGAAGCTCTCATAACATGTCTACTTGTTTGTGTCTTCTTCAAGCTACGAGACGACATCCAGCGAGGAGTCCAGTGGAGACGAGAAGTCGAAGGTGGAGGTGGAGGTGGAGGTGGAGGAGGAAGACAGCTCAGAGCCAGAGGTGGAGAAGGAGAAGGAAGAGGAGAAAGAGAAGGAGAAAGAGAAGGAGCCTGAGGAGGGAGCAGAAACCCAGGGAAAAGATGCAGAGGCCTCAGCTGAAGGAGGAGGTGCTGTGGCTGAAGAGAAAGAGGTTGAAAGAGGTCTGCTGGATCCAGAATGCAGCCATGAGTTCCTGGAAGAGCAGGCTGAAGGGTGAGACAGACAACAGAGTCATGTGTTAAGAAATGAAACTACAGATTTAGCCTATGGCAGCCACAGTGATACCACATGGGTACTCCAACAACTGATTGGTCAGTGTGGCTTTTTTAAAAGATTTTTTTAGAAACAACATGAGAGGAGGCAAAGTGTAAAGAAAGGGTTTTGTTCCTTTTTTCCCCTCAACACACACACTTGCATATATCCTTCTATGATGTATTTCAAGTAACAAGGTTCAAGTGGCTGTTGAGAGAACAAGCATCTGTGCTCACTTATTTAATGATAAGATGTTGTCACTAGCACAAATACTAGTACATAGCTTGATCAAGCTTGGAAGTTTTGTTGATTTTTAAATTCTGACATAATATACAAATACTACATATAGGACTATTTATAATGAACAGTTAGAGCCAGAGCCACACACATTCAGGGGTCTTCAGTTAATTAATCTCACATAGCCAGACCTATCTACACAGTGCTGTGTCAGCACCGGAGAATGATCTGGTTCCACCTCATTATCATTCTGCCACAGGGGAAAAAAATACGCTGGTGTGTTTGCATTTCTTTAAACCAATCACAATCATTTTGGGTGGTGCTAAGCCCAGGATGCAGTGATGGTGCCCCTGCCAATTTGTGATGGGGGAATTGTTTTGGTTGACAAGGAGGCAAGCACGGCCATTAAAAAAACTAATTCATCTAAAGAACCAAGCAGGGCTGTCTTATGCACAATACAAATCTTACAGCTTACAGGGTAACATGCAGCTAGTAGAAGGGGAGAAGAAAGACGTGTGAAATGTGGGGCAGGCTTATACCTCAAAATCTACATCCTATAAGTCAGACTAATAATTTATTAACAATCATTAGTATATCAAGTTATATAGCAGGACATGGTTCTGCTATATAAAAAAGAGACATAACATGATATTGTTTTAAATGGTTTATATCTGATCACATTTCTGAAGAAGGAATAGGTTTCTCTAGGTTGGGGGTATTATATTTAATATTTATGTTGACAGTGCAGCCTGTATCTGTAGAATTTTAAGCAACTTATTTTTCATAAGCAACTCGGATCAAAATGAAGACCCTGGTTCAAAGCTATTAAACTGATGAGTCTGAATTATTGATATGATGTATCACTGGTAAATATGTAATCACATGCATGTTTAAACATAAGGCAGTTTTCCGTTATAAATATTAACACATGTCAATGCATGTCAACTCTCTGAACTTCAGATACTTCCATCACTGCTCACATACACACAACAGCTGCAGAAATGCAAATATTGCAGACCCTCCAGCTATTGCTTTTATCATAAAATCATTAAAATGTAACATACAGTACATCCATGTATATGACAGTGATGCTAGGTAGGCACGGCTGATGGCTTTGTTTTGTGTGCTGCTCCATCCTATAGACTGAGACAGGTCCTGAATGATGCCTCAATATACAGTATGAT
>OMNN01085683.1:0-20474 GCA_900302755.1 Chromis chromis
GTGTAACAAACTGAATCCTGTAACAAAAACCCTCTTTGGAGAAACAATAGGTCCAATCTACACAGCTTACTTGGTTTGAATTGCCTGTTTTAAAGTGGCTGAGTGCTTTATCTGCTAACTTACAATCTGCCTGCTCATAATTACAATTATACAAACTCTTTCACAGCATCACACCAGTGGAGGTAACAAATTAATCCTGTTTCCAGAGTGTGATCTATTGTTAACACCGTGATAACAATAGAGCTAAATTCAGAGCATCACACTCCATCAGTAAAGCTGTGGACTATGATCAGATTCACTGTGAGCGTGGAGGTGAAACCGGCAGAAATCACACCAGGGTTCAGCACATCCAAGTTAACACAAGCATTTAATTTACTGACGTTATAACGGAGTTCAGCAGGTGGTGGGGAGAGCTGCGAATCATTTCAGCTTCTTCCGACAGAAGATACTACTGTGAAAATAGATGTAAGCCTGAGCCCCACCTGCTCCCCGGTCAGAAGGGGTTAATCCCACCAGACAACCGTAACCCCGCTCACGCACACATGCAGCATTACCGGTGCATACTAAAACAAAACGCTCTGAACCGTGTGCATGTAAAGTCCTCGTGCAGAGTCAGTCGTGTCGATTGAACTGTTGGCCGACTTGCCAGGAATTGATTTTTACCTATGGATCCAGACACTCGAGACCAAAGAAAAATAGGCCTGTGTGCTGTGGGTCTCGTTATTGAACACGTGTCCTGAATGCTGAATTATGCTGCCGTCTTAACTCTGCTGTTATCAACTAAAACCGGTAGAAGCCACGACTCACACAATCTTCAATCGCTATAACATCATTTTTGCTTTTTTCTGTGTAGCTTAATGACTTCAGCTCACCAGGTCTCCCAACATGTGATGTTCACACTGGACCCTAGTTTGTTAAAAACATTAAAGCTTCATTTAAACACATTTTATATTAACGATGATGAGGTAGAATGGGTTACAACGAGCAAATGTTATCCTCATCAATTATTGTTTTGTTCTTGATGAATAGATCAATAATTTAGTGTATAAAATGTCTACAAAAACTGAAGAATATCCATCTTATTTTGTCCAATGTGACATCTTTAAATGTCTTTCTTTGTTTAAGTCACAGCTCAAAGTAGAGGTCAGCTCATATGTTTTTTTCAGGGCTGATACTGATATGGATTATTGGTAATCAACGACCAGCAGCCAATACGCAGTGCATTTGCAGATTAAACACTTATCCTTCCGTGTTGATTGGCTATACATGACATAGCCAGTCAGAGTGATTAGTACAGATAGGAGAGCAATGGCTGCATCATTTTATCAGGAATCAGTTAAAAAAATAATGACAGAAATAATGAGGAGAAATGCTAAATATGAGATTTGGTAATCGGGCAGGCCGGTTATCGCTAACCCCCTATCCCAAAACCCAAAGATATTCATTTTGTAACAATATAAAGTGGAGAAAATTGGAAAAAACTTACACTAGAGAAGCATTAATCTTCTTGGGAAAACATACCAGGTGTTTTTACTCTATGGTAAATGGTCTGCCCTTATATAGCGCCTTTTCTACCTTAGTGGTACTCAAAGCGCTTTACAATATGTTTCTCATTCACCCTTTCACACACCAATGGCGACAGACTTCCATGCAAGGTGCCTGACTGCCATTGGGAGCAACTTGAGGTTCAGTGTCTTGCCCAAGGACACTTCGGCATGTGGAGAGGACGGGGATCGAACCGCCAACCTTGCGATCAGTGGACAACCCACTCTACCACATGAGCCACATGTGCCACCCTTTAAAAATGACTTACATGGGGCGCCCCGATAGCGTAACGGTTATGTCGCGTGACCCAAGTGCTAAGGCGTAGTTGCTGTCCTGGGTTCGATTCCGACCTGGGGCGTTTACAGGATGTCCTTCTCCACTCTCTGCCGTTTCCGACTCTATCCACTGTCCTCTCCAATAAAGCCATAAAAGGCTAAAAATAAATCTTTAAAAATGACTTGCATAGTTAATCAACTATCACAACTGTTTATATTTATTGCCTAATGGTTCCATGAAGACAGCTTTATATTCTTTATTTAGCTTATTAGTTAAATACTTGAATGACTTGCATGAGGTTGTGTAACAGCCTATGTCATTTGATTATATTAGGACTTTAGTGAGGGGGGAAAAAAGAAGCATTTTGTAACATAGATTATAATTCAACTGGCTGCGAACCAGAAAGTGAGGAAACTGTTTAAAAGCGATGTCTCCCGTACACATGTGTTATATGTATGGGCGTGTATATCATTTTCAAGTGTGTGTCTGACTAAAGCTCTCAGCCTCTGCAGCTCAGCGTGACACAGAGCTCGGTGTGGCTGGATGCCAACTGCTGCTTAGCTACCGACACACACAGTCCTACAACAATAGGGGCCGGAGCTCGGCGAGGCTGACTTCGCTGGCCGGGGTCACGGATTGTGACGGCGTGCTGCTGACAGCGAGAACAGCAAACCTCACACTTAAAGAGGCCTTCGTAAAACTTTACTGCAAGGAGGCACGGATCACACCTGCCATTCCCGCCGAGTGCCAACACATGACAAACAACTCAGCAGCAAACACGCTTCTTCGTGTTAGCACGGAAGCGGGGTAACAGCTGCACTTCTTCTTTTTAATGCATCACCAACTTAGCCGCAGCGCAATACGTCAAACTGTCCTATTTAGCATTATGCCAAAGAGCAACACAGGGAAACTGAGCCCGCATCAATCCACCGTGTCACGCTGCGAACAGAGGTCTCTGCAGGATCCGAATCCGGCACAATGCTTTCATGCTATGTGTGTAATGCTTGAAAGGGCTACTGTTATGGTAAGTTAAAGGGTGACACACTTTCAGGATCACAAGGCATGGCTCTGTGGAAACAAACAATTTAACCAGAGGCGGCGTGTGTTTCTCGGTTGGTAGGTCAGCACCAAAAAAATGGGTCAGAAGATACTCTAACAGGGTCATGGACAAAGAGGAACTCAGAGAGGGAGCTATGGTGTTCGCTAATCTGCTAGGGCTACTGTATGGCCAAAGGAAAAGGCACACAAGAACCACTGGAGTAAGGCTTAACCTACTGACTCACTTACCAACCCTGTCCATACCTGACTACCCTACATGTTAGGAATGTTTGCAAGTGATTTACAATACTGTTTAAATGGTGCGTGACAAATTAAAAACAAAACACACTCACTACATCACATGGCAACGAGGTTTATGAACTAGATTAACATGTTTTGCAAGGGAACAGATGCTCAACGGGACAAAATACGATGATGATGCAAGCACGAGTTTGATAAGTAGAAAAGAAAACCGGGACCTCCAGCACGGCGAAGCATCTTCATTACTGGAAAGTGGTAATGATATCCTCCTGGTAAAGTGGGTCATCAGATCAATAAATAATCGCAGACGCCTGGCACGCGCTCAGAGAGGATGACATGTTTCTGGCTTTCTGGGCACGCGAAGCTATTTAATATGAGGCATACCTGCTGCTATGTGAAAAAGCAACTTGAAAAAACCCAAATTCTTAAACCTTTTTACCTCTACTCTTATTATTATAAGCAAAAATCTAAGTTGAACCTCAACCCCCATATGAATTCATTCTATTGGGCTGCAAAAATCACATGAGCAAGTGTTTAGAAACCTGCGGGCTGTGTATTCACTTTTCCTGTGTTTCGCTATGACACTCAAACAGCTACTGATATTGTGCCTGCTGGGCTAAAACTACTTACCAATACAACGTAGGCCGAAAGTGGATGACAGTTGTTGTGTCAATGTGGGCGTGTGTGTGTGAAATTGAGAAATCTAAAGAAGGAAAAATCATCTCATCTCAAAACTCAGTGCTGCTGTGATCTTTGTCAAAGCCCTTCTTGAAGAAGGTCATCAGATACCTAATCGTCCCAGTATTACTGGCTCTCACCACATCCTCAAAACACCGAGGCTTTCAAGGCCTCTCGCACCTTTCATGTTCCCTATAAGCGCTGTGCGAGCTTGGAGGCTTTGAGCTCCCCAGCTGTTTCATGCTGAGCAGCAGAATCACATGCTCTTCAAAAGCTTACAGAGACAATTTTCCAAAAACAGAAAGTCTCTCTCCACCTTTCCCTCCTCTTCGCTCTTTTCATCTTTGCATCCCTCGACACTTCGTTCCCTTTATTACAAATGGTTGATGAGACAAGGGAGGCTTTAGCTTCTTGCCATTATGTGCACACAGAACCCAACATTATATTGCACCACAGTAGTGTGAATGTCATTTTCCTATGTCTCATGCCCACAGCTCACTTTACAGCGAGATGCTCAATTCTGAGCAACAGTGCCAAGTCTGCAATCAAAGAACACTGAGTAACGTCTGCTGTCAAAGAAATAATGGACAGAGAAGGGCTGCAAAATGTACTACTGGGTTTTCCGTTGGTACAGTGCGGCGCTACTTGTTAGATAATGTTGAATTTGCAGACCAGCAGCAGTAAATACGAACATGATGTAGGGAGTGGTGAGAAACATCATTCACGTGGAGGCCGAAGTTCACGTTTCCTTGAAAGCAAACATCTGCTTTGTTAATGTGTTTGGGCAAGACTACAGTGAAAAATAGTGCTGAAATGATCGATTAAGCCATTAGTTATGGCTGCCTCTTAACCTTGTGTCAACTTGTATTTTATCAGTCAAATCACTGTAATGGAAACAGAAAAGGCTGAGAGACACAGAGCAACACAGTCTGGCTGTTGCTGCGATACTGAATGTCACTGCTACATTACTTTGGAGCCAGATGCCGTCTGTCCAGTTCGGCTAAAAGCCTCTCAGCAGCAGGAGAGATGCTCCATAGTGCACCAAGACTTTATAACTATTAGAGGACCTCCACTTTTATATTCTGACCACACTGTAAGTAGAAACAAGACTTGACTCTTACAGGTAAAACAAGGTCAGAGGAATGAGGAATACATTTCTCATAATCATAAGTAAGGTGTATTTTAAAAACACATTGGCGATAATGTATATTTAAAACATTAAAAACTGAAAACACTGGCCACCACAACAGTACAGTACAGTGTGCTACAGTGCAGAGAGAGTGTGTGGTAGCTTGCTTTCCAGTAGAATATACAAAAGTGCTTTAATGGTAGTGGTTTATGTTAAAGTCATACATGCTGCCACCCACCTCGACTTCCTCCGACTTTGGGGTCAGGTTTCTATTCCTCAGTGGTAACCCAAGCTTATATTAAGATGGTTATACCACTGCACAGTGAAGAGGCAGAACCAAAGGATTAATACCATGGCAAAACAGTGAACTAAACCAGTAAACTAAGAGTCTGACTGAAGGCACAAATTCAGCAGTAGAAATTTAGTAGTCGGTACCAATATCATTGAAATATCACTATTCTAAAAGCCAATCAAGTCGCTGTATTTATCTATAAGTACTTATTTTAAAAAGGCTGCACATACAGTTTACTGACACACAAACAATATGCTCTGTGGCACTTCTCAGGTCCCAGTTTGTCCTTTATTTATCCTGACCATCTGACTCAAATGAGAAATATCTCCATACATGACTCTTGTTGTGCTACTTTTTCCACACATTGCAGGGGACTTTTTGCTTTAGCTGTAGCCACCATTCTGCATATTGTTGTTAATGTCAGTGTCACAAGTCACAGTAAAATCAGACAAGTCTCATCATTAGTTTGGTCAAGAATCATGTTGCAGCAGATATAACTACTTTAAGTCAAAAACTTCAAGTCGCTATTGATCCTTTTATAACATCTTAGAAGACTGAGTCCGCTAAGGATTTCATTTTTACGTCCACCAAGCGGAGGTTATGCTTTTGCCAGCGTTTATCTGTCTGTTTGTCTGTCTGTTAGCAAGATAACTTGAAAAGTTATGAACGGATTTTAATTGACATTTTCAGGAAATGTTGATAATGGGACAAGGAACAGATGATTACATTTTGGTGATGTTCTGGATTACCATAAATGAGAAAATGCCGCTCTTGGAAATCACAATATGGGTTGAAATGAGCTGTTACTGGCCTGAGCCTGCTCCTTTAAGCGCGGTGGCTTATGGGTAATGTAGTAGTAGTAGATGAAGAGAAGTGCACTGTGTGTCTGTCCCGCCCGGAACTCGTGCTGTACTTTTTCACCGTGTCTGTGACCAATAAACGGATCCACTTCCAAGGTTTACTGCCTCCCATGCTGCCTGTTTTTATATAGCGGCCCAGACGGCTTGTTACCAGCACAGAACCAGCTAACACAGTAGAGTCGTTTACTGAGGTATACGCCACTGAGCTGAGAAGGTAACAGCTGCTTGGCGGAGGTCTGCGCTCTCTGAGTGTTTTTCTAGTTTGTATTGTTTTATTTTTTTATCCATCGTCTCTTTGTTGGTTCATTGTTATTAATCTTTAATATTTTTGTTTTGTTTTGGCTGTGTACAGATGCTGTTGTCAGTGCATACTATCTTTTCTTGTCTGCACATATGTAATATATTTGCTAAATCATGTAAATGTGAATTAATTTACGTATCCTGCTCGAGTAATCTTCTTCAACAATGATTTAAGGGCAGCCTCATGACCAAGTATATAGTACAACAACGACAGAATTCAGATGTATCAGCCACGTTTCTTGTAAATTAATTAAAAAATATAATTCGACACTGCGCCCCCCTATTGAATCCATTGAAAGAAAAGTGATGTTCAGAGTAAACAATAGACGCTCAGCTGATCTACCTCTCACACTGCTAAGAATCCCACTGACCTCGCCTCTTCGAACAAAAGCTTTCTTTGTCAAATCCCCACTCGAGGAAGAACTTCAACCCACTTAACCCGTGTCCTGTTTGGAAAGCGGGGTAAGTCTTGCAGTTCAGTGGAAGAGAAAAGGCAAATCCACGTGCTCGAGCTGAAGGCCTTGAGGAACGAGCCTTCAAGGAAAAGAGGTGATTGCTTCCACAGTCAAGCAGCCTGCAGCGAAAAGGTCACCTGGGAGGCATAACTGCGAAGCTAAAGTGTAATTTCTGTGGAAGTCCAGAGCGTAGCGGCACATTTCTGTCACAATATTCACTTCACCGAGGTGCAAATGTTTGTATTGGATTTTAACAACTGCTACAATATGCAACGGCCATCACATGTGCTGCCAACCAAGCCTCGACAGAAACATTCCCAACTCAGTAAATTAAATTAACAAGTGTACAAAAGCACACACATTTATTCCATTTTCACAAGCCACAGCGTTTTCTCTTTGATCTAAACATATGACATAATATAAAAATATTGAAGTGTTTTAATGAGAAACACAGTGGCAGCAGCAGTAGTATGTGTTACAGTGTAAAATTAACTTTTGTCAGAATTTCACAGCCGTAAACTCCAACTTTTAAGACCTTTAATCAGCGAGGGGTGAGGGTATAGCCTTCTGCGAGCTACAGGTTATTTTAGCATCATAAAAAGGTTCCTGAAGCACTACAAAGCAACCTCAGTTAGAGGCTCCACCGTTAACTTAGAGGGTGGAGTTGAACATCTACAATTAGCCTAAAATTCCTCCAATCATACTGAGCGAAAGGAACAAAAATGCATTCAGCTTGATAACGGCTGAGGTTTTTCTAAGAGAGGACCTCCATGTGAGCGAGCACCACGTCCATACCTCAAATCAGAAACCTCAACTTCCTGCGACAAACAACCAGCTGCTGGGAGAGTCAGCAAGTCTTCAACAAGTCAGCCGGAATAAAGCTTCAGCCAAATGTCAGTGTGTGGAGTGTAACTGCTGCCTCTTCACAACGAGGAGAGCTGACATGATGTTTGCCTAAGTGAGGACTCTAAATAAATTGTTCGTCTTTTCAGATCCACAGACTGAACCGTGCCAACCGAGGGAGCGGCCGGTGAGACAGCCTTTTACATAACTGATCGGTCACGGCATTAATCTCCGTAGCATCGGGACAAAGCGCTATTAAGCAAGACACTGAAACCCACAAGAGATTACAACCAAATGTGAAACAACATGTAAGGTTTGGTGCAGATGGCAGAGTTTTTTAAAAAAAAAGAAAGAAAAAGAAGGAGGCCGTATGGATCTGGATATCAGTCATCTGTTTATGGGCTTGAACGAAGGAAAGCGCATGGGATGAAAGGCTTCCTACAGTTTCTTGGAATGTCTTTCATTGTTTTTCCAAGCGGTGACTAAAATGGAGCATTATGCAGCACATCATGCTGGAGGTTTTACGACCGTAGGAAAAGGGAGGACTGCCGGGTCTGACCGTAAACCTCATCCTCGCAAGTGGTGCTGCTCTTAAAAACAGTTTCATCCTAACAACACTCAATAACAAGTCAAATCATGTGTTAACCCTACAAATTATGGTCAAGTGTTTTGGAGATTTCCGCTTCAGTGTAGGAGGCTGTGTGCGTGTGCGTCCACCAGTAGGGATTTTAATCCACCGTGAGTGTTTGTAATAAATGTGAAATGCATTTGTGTGTGTGGATGTAAGCGCCTGTGTGGGTGCGAGCTGGTTTCCAGACGCCCTGGTTTGGGCTGCAGTGTGTAGAGTTGCGCGGTTTGGTCAGTGGAGAGGGATTGGTTTGCACACTGTCAAGATTAGATGCTCGATGGCTCGGAAACTGATCTGTGAGGAGGAGGGGGAGCCCGCAAACCTGACGCCAGATTCTCTTTTGTTTTTTTTTCCTTCTTCCATTTTGCCTCCTTCTTGGTCAAATGTGTCCGATCGATGAACATGAACAGTTGGCGTCGACATTACAGGGCATGAAAAGGAAGGAAGGAGGAGGAGAAGTCTATCCCAGTCACCTGGGACACGGGAGGAAATGCTCCTTTTCTTTCAGAGTTTTTATACAATGAATTGAAGCATTTTTCTACAACAGTGAGGTTCCAGAGGCCTTGTCCACACGTACATGGGTTTTACTTAAAACACAGGTTTTTCTATGGGTTGTGGCTTTTTGTTCACACACAAATGTACAACACTTTTGTTTTCAGTGTGGACGTGTCAATAGTGAAAACAGAATTTTGACTTGTGAGAGTCAGAGTGTGCACCATTACCTTCTTCATTTGCATGAGGCGATTTTGTGCAATGGTGGACACGGTAATAATAGTGCCGGTGCCAACCCTGCTTGGACATAACATACATACAGTTTTCCTCCTTCATGATGCACCATTGGTGGTAGCCTGCCACATAGACATACAGTATATATGTAGACGTCGCATTGACTGTGGAGGGACGTACCTAAAGCGCCGCCATCTTGGTACAGGGCTAGCAGAGGAGGGAGTGCATGGACATCTATGGAGGTAAGAGGTACTCCACAATCTTAAAGTGGAATTATTCAACAAACATTTGATTTGTTAAAAACGTCACACACATAGCTATGACAGGATGCTTGGACGTCCTTTTGTTCTATTGATGTCTGCCTGTCTGTCCTCCACGTCCGACGTTTGTAACAAACAACCCGCGTGAATATACGTTGACAACTGATCGATTTATGATCATTTTTATAGTGAAAACATGTCATTCCTCTATAGACGTAATTCATTATAGGAGCGAGTGGCACTGTACCAAGATGGCCGCCGCGTAGGCATGTCACTCCAATTGGCAGCAGCAGTCAACGCAGCATCTACGTATATATGTCTATGGCCTGCCAGAAGCGGCTTTTATTTTTCGGTTTCTGATTGGTCAACAAAGCTTCCGGGTTATGATTATACCTCCCCCTGTTGGCTTGGCATGCTTCTGACAGTCCTTCAATTGGGTTTTTGCGTTTTTATGTGGATTAAAATTTTGGGGGGGAACGAAAATACCTGTGTACATGTGGACTAGTCCTTAGCCTACACCCGTGTTAATTACGTTGGCCAAAAAACAATTCCGCAATTACTTAAAAGAAATAACAAATCACTAAGAACAATGACAACACATAGGTTTCATTGTTCACAGAGATCTTGTCATCTGGAGTGCCCTGCAGGCATTATATTACATTAAAGAAAGTAGTGGAAGTTGACCAGGCTTTGTTTAGCTGATGCAATTAATAAAAAAAAGTAACTCAATTGGGCTCAATTATTGACATCCAGACGGGCTGCAGTGTCTCTCTAGATATCTGTAATTCTTTTTTGATGTAAACAGTCACCCTGATGGTAAGATAAGTTTTATGGTTGGTTACTGGAACTCTACAATGCTGCCTTGAAAAACTGGAAATAGAAAATCAAACAATCACAATGGCATGATTAAATGATAATCCTCTCTCAAGACAATCAGGAACTAAGTTTTTTTCTGTTGTGCAAAACAGCAGCCAGAGCATTGTGTTGCCAAATTAGACAAAATCTCAAATCTGTCAGCGTTTGGCAAATGGTTAGCGTCAAGTTTCCATCCTGCTCACACTCTCTTTGGATGGTGTGAACAGGATTTCAGAAATAGGGACTCCAACGCCTCCTCCGTTTTAAAATTCAGTTCTTGTATTTGTTCATTGAGATGTAAACATATTTATGGATGTGTTCTCAACTAGCTCATAATCGCTCCATTTCTCTGGAACTGGCGACTGTCCATCCCGACTCCAATGGGAAATGATCAGACTCATTTCCATTCACACACCAGGTCTCCAATTTTCTGTCTCAAAATAAACCCACAATCAGCACTGGCACACAAAAATCATTTCCATCCAAAGGAACTATAAACCAACAGAGGACCTTGTGACGGGGAAATTCACTGGCTGATGCAAACGCTACAGAAAATTAATGTAGCTTGAATTGCATCTCCTGAAGCTGAGCTGGGTGTACGCAGACAGATAAGACAGCTTTATCAATACAAACCAGGGAGTGAATTCCCACATGCGCTGCTGAGTGGTAGTTTCAATAACGTGAATAAAATAATAGTGTTTACCGTGTATGAGTGCGAGCATGATTTGAATGTAAGAGCCATCATTTTTGATATTTTACTGATTGAACACACAGAAGCAGACAAACATTTACGTCTAACCGTAGGCATGCCTGCAGCTCTGCCTCTTCAAATGTGATTTACACAAAGTCAATGTGTCGATGCACACAGGAAGTCCCAATTCCCAGCCCACTCACAGACAAGACACACACTTCTCATGTTCAATGGTCCCTGGAGGTGCTCGCCAGTGTGTTTCAGATGTGTGTGGTCCAGTATTTACACCGTGATGGATGGAAACATACTGCTGGCCAGAATCACATGAGCCCCCATGACACATCGCTTGAGAGGAAGGAAGGAATAACAGTGGGGCACGCTCAGCAGATAACAAGGTGGTGGTCCTGGTAACCTCTGGATTTAACTCTTAGTGAGGAAGCTTAAGCACATCTCACAAGAACATTGAGCACACCTGTGAGCACACTTCTTTCAAAACATCTAGCGTGGCTAGAGCACTAAGGAAAACAAAAATAATACCTCTTTACCTCAATACCTCAGGAAAGAAATATCAAAATTAGCACCAAAATAATAGGGCTGGTCGTTGTAGTGGAATCCGGATAATAATTTTGATATTCGAATAGTCGTGCGCTCCCCCGCAGGTTCTAGTACGCGGACCTACCAACTCCGATGTCACGCTTCACTTCACCCGTTTTAATAAACAAAAACTTTTATTCTAAGTCCCCCCCTCTGGCGCGCCGCCACCGCTCGAGCCGAATATTCGGATAATCGTCATTAATTGGACCTGAATATTCGAACAACAACAATTGCTATTCAGAACAGCCCTAAAAATATACTTAATATACCAAAAGCAAAAGTACTTATTATAAAGAAATAGCCTAATTCAGAAACATTGAATATATAATAATAATAAACTTTATTTATAGAGCACTTTTCAAAACAAATGTTACAAAGTGGTTTCTAATAAAAACAAGATAAAAATACAATAAAATATAGCACGCAAATACATCATCTAAGAGGGCCCATGTTTGTTTTATGCACCAGCTTTGTGGATAAAACCATTAATAAAAACAAGAGACTATAAAAACATAAAACTTAAATAGAATCAGGAAAAGCTCTCCGATAAAAATGTGTTTTAAGATGTGAAATGTGAATATGTGTATCTGAAGTTATTTGTTGGATATAATTTTGCATTAATATTGTATTATAACCTGAATATACAAAAAAAATGCCAACAAAAATTGAATTGTAATGAAGTATAAAGTAACTGAAAATGGAAATACTACAGTAAATCACTTATTTTCTTGATATGAATCCTTTGGCGTACTGAATGTCAGCTTCCTTTTATAATGTCTTTCAAGCTGTTTTACATTTTCTAAAAAAGAAAAACGTTATTGTGAAATCATCAGTGGTAGAAAGCATCTTGCAGGTCTAGTCATCATATTTACTCCCTGCAGCAGCTTATGGCCACCTAAGCACAAGGATTATTTGATTACCACCAAATCTGTCTTCGGCGGGTCTTTGGTTTTGTTGTCGGGCAGAACAGTAATTCCTTCTTGCGTCTACCAAAAGCCATAAATGTAGATGTGAATAAACGGAAGGCTTAGCGTAATGTGTGATGAACATCCTGCTTACTCAGGATGGTGTGCACATGCTCTCTAATATGGCAAATAAAAAATTAATTAGCTTCAGTCCATCTGTCATTTTTTATGTGAGGTCGATTAAATTTCCTCCCTTTTTAAGTAAATATATTAGAAGGCATCCACACTGTGTGGTGTCTGGGCTCTCTGCACTAACCATTAGCTTACACCAGAGACCTTATAAACTTGTACACAAAGCAGACCACTTCCCCGTGTGGTGTTTGCGACACAGAGAGTCTACATAGACCCTGGAGTCGCTGATATTAAGCCACGCTGAGCTACTTTAAAGAGGATCTTCAATAGCTGTGACTATGACGGAAAAAAGGAGTAGTCTGTAACAAGGCCGATTAGAATAATCCACTTGGGCCTGATGCCAAGCACTTGACCAGAGGAAGCGTTGCCACAACAATACTCACACTCATCAGCTATGAACAGCCAGGCATGAAATATGTGGAGCGGGTCAGGAAGAGGACTTGAACATTAGAAACAAGGTGAGGAATGTAAACCCGAGCTGTGTTGTTGAAAGCAGATGTGAACATAGTGGAGATGGCATCAGGAGCCACTGGGCCTCACACTTAAACCAAGCCCATCAGGACACATGCTGATATGTCCCATAAACGCTGTTGAAAAGTCGACACACATCACACCTCTGTGACCAATTTCAACCGTGAACATGACACGTCGGCCGAGGCACCGATCCCCTTCAGTAAAATACACATTTTTAACTTCAAAAGTATGCTAAGTGCACCCAGGACAAGATCTGTCCGCGTGCACGCCGGCAGCAGAGCTAAAAAGGCAGACTGGAGTCGGACCCTTCGGCGCCAAATTCCTGCTGAGAATTAAATTAACTCATCAAAACAAACTACCGGTTGCTCTGGAGGCTCCGAGGGACTGGCAACTCCCCAGAATCCAGGATGCAGGACCGCTCCCACCAAAACAGGGTCCTCAGTTTGTCCCCGAAGTCGTAAACGGCCGAGTGGACATGAATACATAGTCACTGTGAGAAGAGGTGAATCTGACTCACGAGTGATGTGTCATGTCATCCCAGTGTTTCCTTCTTTCCGTTATACAGTCTAATATAAGCAGCTTAGGAAGAGTAATTAAAAACAGGGATGGTTCTTGTTTTTATTTTTCTTTCTGTGAATAATGTTTGGAATATCCTTGTGAATCAGACTTCCCAAAATCTAACTCAGGCTGTCTCAAATTAAAAATAATTAAATAAGGCTTGATTCTTGAAAAGTGGCTTAAACGGGAAACTCCATTTTATCTGGTGGGTGGAAGAAATGAATTTCACATAAGGGCCTTTAATCTGTAGACCAACACAAAACCATTTGTCAGACATTTCCAGCAAACAGTTTTAATATTACATAATGCTGCTATGACCACTGTTCTTTTCCACTGTTATACTTCAAGTGGTTAAAATGAATTCCTTTGATTATTATTCCCTTATTGTCTCCCTAATTTGGTGAGTTTCCCTGCAGTGCTGTACATGTCACTGATAACTGTACTGTTGAAAAGTATGAACCAGTAAGGCACGAATAAAGGACCGAAAGACTTCTTTATGGCTGCAACTAACATTTTTTAGGGTATTTATACATTCTGTCTAGTACGTAACATGAGGTGCTTTTAAATGACACAACCAATTCATTGAACAAAGGCAGGTAGCCATCAACCCCGCTACCCTTCTCACTCAAGGTGGCAAAAACATTCATGACCCTGAACTCCCATGGTGCATTGCAGCACGACAGTTCAGTCCTGTGACCGGCTCTATGATCGCTACATTACGCTTATAAAGAAATCAAATAGCATTGCTTTGTAGTAATATTAATGGGGCATTGCTTTACATTTTAATCATAACAGTCAATAGTAATAACTAGTTTTAACATTGTAGCGATCGCAGAGGTGGTAGCAAGTATAGGACTGTTGTGCTGCAATGCATTATGGGAGTTCAGGGTTATTACTGTTGTCAGCACCATGAGTGTGGAGTGTAGCGGGGTTTATGGCTACCTGCTACTGGCCTTGACTTGAGCATTTGACCCGAGTCGTGTTCCTGATCGTCTAAAACATTCCAAGAATCTGCTTTGGTTCATGTGCAGAAAAACATCTCATTGACTCAAACCTATTTCTTCCCCACCTCTCTGTTCAAATTAACAATATTGAAAGTGATTACTTTCCCAATTTTGCGCCCTTAGCATTTGCCCATACTGCCTATTGGAAGGGCCGGCCCTGATTTGGTCTATAAAGCAACAGAAAAGAGCAAAAAAATATTCAAATGTTTGTTTCTTTCCCTACTAACAGTCCAATACCTGACGATCTTTAATTTACCATCATGCAAGACTAAGAAAATCAGCAAAACATGTACACTTGAGACACCAAACATAACAAATTCCTGGCATTTTTGCTTAAAAACAACATGCTTTATTTGTTTAAACTCTTTCAAAACTATGTGATAGCATCACTGACTGGGATTGAATGATGCCCTGGATATTACAGCATGGTGAGCTGCCAGCAAGAAGAATAACTAACAGTGTTTTCTGGTTTCAGTTGGAGCTGGAGTGTGTTAAAAAGTCACTGTGACAGTTTGTTCCTGTGGTTCTCTGTCCACTTTGTAACTAAGGCTGGCTGTTTTCAGTTTCCAGGGCAGGTCCACTGTCGGCTTTGACAGAGCAGCCTACTGGTTTTCCTGCGAGCTGCACCAGGAGGAGGCTAACCGATGACAGAAGGCGGTGGGGGAGAAATAGGAGGGCTGCTGTTCAGATTACAGTCTCATCAATGATTCAGTAGGAAGAACGCAGACCGGTGTAGACACACAGACAACAAACAGCGCTGTCGGTGGACGTGCAACGAGACACAAACCCAGGCAAGCTCCTGAACGCGTACAATCACAGATGCACACATAAAATATAAGCAGCCGAGTGCCTGAGCTTTGTGTGCAATCAGATACTGATGCATGCGGCAAACGGTGAAATGCGTGCAGTCATGCATGCAAGGACTTGCTGTACTTGAACTGGATATCTACACACGTGGACGTATGGTCATATGTACAATGCAATCAAACACAAACATGGAGTCGTGTTTCAATCGATTACACTCACTCGTATTCATTTCCTGGAGGCTCAGCCTAACACTGACCTTAAACCAACTCTTTACTCTAACATTTAATTCTTTAAAATTACATGGAGTTTTGTTTGTTCTATTTCTTATATGTGTGATGGGGATGTTTTGAGTTTTGCTGTCCATGTATTCAGTCCTCCTTCCTGGTCTTTATGTTGGTGAGGAGGTCATGTGGCTCAGTCCTACCTGTGCTATGCTCTTAATTTTGTCATCTCATGCGTCTATATTGTAAATCTGCTTCATGTGTTTTTGGTTCACTCAACCTCTCCGGCATGTCTGTCTATCCTGAAGAGGAATCCCTCCTCGGTTGTTTTTCCCTGAGTGTTGTTTCTTGTTCTCTTTTTCTGGGGGGAATTCAGAGTCAAAGGTCAGAGGAGGTCGTATGCTGGTCAGATTTTAAAACCCCTCGAGGCAGGTTTGTGATTTATGACACTGGGCTAAATAATTAAAACTGACTTGTCTTGACTTGTTTTTTGCTTCAGTGCAAGTCCCCACAATGTGCAACCAGATTCACGTCCCCCACAACATCACTAATACACAAACCAAGGACTTAAAATGCAAGTCTCATCTCTCGGTTGTACGAAACGTGCAAAGTGACCTACCTAGAAGCAGAAAACGGTGTAGAAATGAGTGTGAGAGTTCAAAATGATTCACTTGCATTCGGAGCAGAAGGGGGAAATACTCAACCTTTTAAAAATGCTGCTATGGACTTGTATTTAGGAATATGTGAGTGTTGTGTGATGTAAATAACTGAGAAAAAAGGTCAATGAAACCTCTTTATCGAGGGCTTTATCGAGGTCAACGTGTGCACAATACATCTCGCACTGTTGTACACTATAGAGGGGTGTAATAGAAGAAGTAATACTGAGGCTGTTTGCTTCGTCCTCGCAGACATTTTCTCTTTGCTCTGCTTTCTGTCACTTCAGCCATTTGCCAGTTTACTTCTGTTTGATAAATAAGTGATGGCACATGTTGCAGCGTGTTAGATAAAGGGAATCTTTGCTCTTTCCATACGCGCCGTTTCATCTACACTGTATGTAAAACACTGAAACTGAAAGCTTTTACAATCCAGAGATAAACACGGTTTATCATCATTATTCATTATCAGTTTTGGGTGGTCATTTTCTGTTTTAGTTACACATTCATCATTGGTTTCATGGGAAAAAATTCAGTGTTTGTAAATGTGAGAAAGTTTTATTCACTGTCAGTGCTTGCTTGTTCGTTTTGAGGAATGAATTCTGAGGACAGATGTGAGCTGCAGCAGTTTAGTATTGATTAACTTGGTTTTATAGTTTTGAATGGTCTCTCAACAACTGTCATTAGGCACACAGCAGTTTAGTTGACTGTAAACACTGACGTTGGGCGCTCTCCTACCAGTGATGACTGAAACATTTGAGGAATATCATTTCATACAGAGGCCAGCTATAGTTGTAAACAAGTGAGATAGAGGTATAAGAGTCCAACAATTCAGTTTCCATATAAGCTAAACTAAAAGTCAGTACCTACAGAAAAAAACTAAGGGGAAAAAGGTTTGTTACAGTTGCATGCTTAGGGCTGATTCATGTTTCCGTTCGCTATCCGTTCCTGTTTGGGTCCTTGCAGTGTTGCTGAACGGCTGCATTTCCCTGGGGAGGTAACAGGGAGCGGTTTGTGTAGGTCTAATTGTGCTGCACCTGGTCATAGTTTGTAATCATTAGCCTGTTGTCCAGCCAAATGAAACAGGCTAATACTTAGCGCTGCTAGCGCTCAGACTATAGTGGAGTTAGTTTGGGGTTTTGGCATTGCTTCCACCTCAGATTTCTGGCTCCTTCACATTTTAAAATGAAACAGACTTAACATTTCTGGAAATGACTGGGACTTAAAGTTTATCTTTGCTCTAAACAACAGTTTTACTTATTATGTATCTAATTACATTTAGGAATTGCCAGTTCGTCTTGTGTTTCATATCTCAGCAACTCTTGTTTTGTTGAGTACAAGGACCATCAGACTGATTATTTAATGGATTTCCAGCAATTACTGCCCAGTCTTTCTCTGCATTAATGGAAACAGCAGTCCTCCCTGAGGAAACCATAGCGTCAACAAGTTACACACTCCATCGTTTGTTTGTGTGTGTGTGTGTGTGTGTGCGCAATGATGTACACATAAGCTCATTTGAGACAGGAAGCCTGGAAAGTGAAGCAGGAAATGGTGATCAAGCCTGATCAGAGGAAGGTTGATAATTACAGGCCCTTGAGTACATCTGAGAACGTGTCTGAAAGCGTGCATGTGTGTTTGTAAGGTGCTAAATTATATCAGTACTTCCACCTGCAGTCCTCTGGGTGAACACAGCGAGGAAACCACAGTGATGGCATCTCTACAATCTCACAATTTCTTTCAGGTGTTATGCATAACCTCAAAAAGACTTTCAGTTTCTGCTCCTAAGAATGTTGAATTCTGACAATATAACTGTAAAATGAGGCTCTCACATTAGCAGGCTGTGGTTTAAGGTTGGGTGGAGCACATCAAAGACGCACACAAAACAGAAAGGTGAGACATTAAGAGAGTGGTCGGCCTTTCTGAGGGGCCGAACAGCCATTGTTCAAAGTAAGAAAAGGACAGACCTGTCCACATCTGGGACGTTTCTCTAGGTTAACAGGGTTTATCCTGCATAAAGGTAAACGTTCTGCACTTAAATAGCGCCTTTCTACCTCAGTGGTACTCAAAGCGCTTTACAATGTGTTTCTCATTCACCCATTCACACACACATTCACACACCAATGGCGACAGAGCTTCCATGCAAGGTGCCTGCCTGCCATTGGGAGCAATTTGGGGTTCAGTGTCTTGCCCAAGGACACTTCGGCATGCAAAGGGGCCGGGGGATCGAACCGCCAACCTTCCGATCAGTGGACAACCTGCTCTACCACCTGAGCCACAGGGATTTCTGGTGCCCCCCAAAGAGGTTTGAGCCAGTGCCAAAGGAAAATCAATAGTGCCAAGATGCTAAATATTTGTTTTTAAACCAGTTTTGTTACCTGGATTTTCATTTACTCAAGCATATTAGACAGTTTTGTCTATCAGCAGTCAGAAACAATGGGGAAAGATTTCTATGATGTAACACAGACTCATTGCTGATGCTTACTGTCATGTGTAGTCACCCCCCAAAGGCCGATACTGAGCCAGGAACAAACCCTGTACCAAATAACTGTCAATGCAATCCTGCTCTCCAATAATAAATCAATTAATTTAGTAAAACAGCAAGCAAGCATATCCAACAGCCACACTGCAAAAGATGTCCACCATGGTACACTCTTATTTTATTGTATTGTATGTAGGAACCTAAACCATTTGGTGTTACAAAAAACACTGGCATGTTCCTTTTCATGCTTCCCAGTGGTTAAAAGCTGCATATTTGTTTCTGATATTTTGCATTAAAATGTTTTTCATCATCTCCATGTGTCAGCACATCTCTGACATTAACAGCCATGTTTTCCTACAACCCCACCAACTTTTACAAATAAGGATTCTATTCATGAAATTAACGGACGTACCGTAAGAGCTATTAAAGCTGCCAAACAGGGACTGGACTCCTGAACAGCCTCACTATGTTTCGCTTCCCGGTCTCCGTCACTTTTCTGACTCAGGTGATTTCGGCAGGAGGGAAAGTCTTTGCGAGGAAATGAAGGAAAGACACAAAGACAAACTTCATCCTTGTGGAACAAAATGAGTGACCATACTGACCCCTGTGCAAAAGTATGCTACTAAAATAGCTCCTCAAATAAAATATTCACTCCACGGAAGAGTGAGTAAGACAGGAGGTGTGGAAGGCATGCTTTTACATTAAGAGAAACCACAAGACATCACTGTAAAATCTGGATGCAGGTGTACTTTCCCAGCTCATGTCTTGTATTGTCCTTTTCCACTATACAGTCCTTATGTGTGTTGCTGCTGTTTCATTCAAGAGACCATATTCATCCATAATTCATGTGGTTTACAATAAACTGATTTCTCCACAGCCTGAATTTACATAATTTATATGATAATGTAGATGTGTCGTGACCTACAGGAAGAATTTTATCATCGCCAGAAAATAATGGGAGGTAAAAATGGAGGCTTTTGGCCCCGATAATACATTCATGCAGTAACTTTATTCTCATACTCGCAGTTAGTTCTAACATCTGTTTCACTGTCACCCCAACAAAATCAGCCTCTTAACCATTCATTCAGACTGCAAGATCAAAACAAAACAAAAGTATATGATGTTATTTGTGCTGCCAAACAAATGAGCTGAGCCAAACCAACTAGCATTTTGAGGAAATCATCATCTGCAATCACTCGAAGCGAGTATGATTGTCCTCCTGTCGGTGGGACTGGTCACTTGTGGGTCGTCAGTAGGGATGGGTACCGTTCATATTTGAACCGGTACGGTACCGATACTCGGTACCTGTGAATCGGTACCGGTATATATCGGTACCTGTTTTCGGTACGTTTTTGCGTGTATGTGTAGTACAACCGAGCCAATTATAACAACAAATGCTCGGCTTGGCTCGGCACGGCTCGGCTATGTTCGCGTTTCCATCGACCCGGCCGGAGCAGCTGGGGGGCGGGGCTATCGTGTGCGGCTATCAGCTGTGCAGAGGGACACTCACTGGAGCGCTGCAGAGCAGTGATCCGCGTGGAAAAGGACACAAACGTGTTAATATGTGTCCTTTTTCTCCAGGACGTCTCTGGTCTGATCAGATGTATTGGAATGAATCCCGGGACACACAGAAGTTTTGCACACGCACACTGTACAATCGTGTCTCGGAAATGCGGAAGTGCCGGCGGTGGGCAACCGGTGGGTGACGGACCTTGTTCATACAATAATACTATAATGTCCGCGGTGGAAA
>OMNN01085685.1:0-21394 GCA_900302755.1 Chromis chromis
TACTCTCAGAAAAATGATGGTTCTTAAAATCATTTAAAATTACAGCTATATATATATATATATATATGATGTATTGTCATTATGTGGTTCCTTAACAAACCTATTTTTCCTTGGAGTGTGATTTAAAGTTCTTTAAAGAGCCTATTGCTAAAAGGTTTTTTGTGGAACTAAAAGTGTTCTTCTATAGTATCATTCCGGGGTTCCTGTTAGCACATTTATTTTTCTGAGTGTGTCAATGAACTCATAAAGACTTAGAGACAAACATTGCACCGTGCAGCCGTGATTTGCTGTAATTCCCACAGTCCCTGAAGGCAGCGGCGGCTCAGACGTGGCCGTGGTGCAGGTGCTGCGTTCAAGTGGCGCAGTGTCCCGTCTGGAGGCAGAGAGGGCGAAGTTTCACTCTCTGCATTGCAGCCTGAGCGCTGCTGCCGGAATCCAACACAACAATGGCGACTCCCAGTCCCAACAGCAACTCCACAGGCTCCAGCAACAGCAGCAGCATCGTAGGATCCACGTCGCACCAGTTCCACCAGCAGACACAGAGCAGCAGCATGCAAGGTAAGGCGGCCACGGCCTCGATTTCACTGGCTTCTGCCGCTGCCGGAGACTGTGGAGTTAGTGGTAGGAAAAGGTAGCTGGTAGCTTCCAGAAGCAGAAACACTACCGTCAAGACAGACGCAATGATTCTATCTGTAGTGGCAGAGCTTTCACAATAAAATAGTGGCTCGGGCTCCTCAGAGGAGTGTCCAGGTTAATATGTTTAAACGATTCTGCTTAATTAAAGGCAAAATGCATAGTTGAACTAAAGGTTGTCAGCACTGCTTATCTTATAAGTAGGGTCACTCATCATCCCTCTTTAATTTTTCATTGGCATGGTGTTGACAAGTGCAGATTAGTGCAGTTTAGTAGTCAGCCACTGGTGTTGCACATTTCAGAGCTGACAATAGATTTAACCTAAAGAAGTTGACAGCTATGTTGATGCCGTATGTGTTTGATAATGCTATATTCTATGCAGTGTAGTTAGTTGGTTGTCAAACTACACTTTTATTTAGAAGGACGAACTGCACAAGCTCCGCTAGTTCTGTAGCTTTCTTCTGCTAGCTTCACGTAGCTCCCTAAAACTACACGGCTAGCAGATTAGCAGTGATGCCCAGGCTGCTGTGGAGTGTCTCAACCCACGGGCCTGTAGTGGCACACTCAAGTTTAATTCTCCCTTTTCAACACTCTCCAAAAAGTGACCCATTATACAGACGCTCTGAATCCCTCTCTGACTTACTGGCCGATGTTATTAGCACAGGCTGCTAGAAGTTGCTCCAAGGCCTACATAGAAGTGTATTCCCCTGCCAAGCCAGGCCACTGTTTCAAGAGCCCCACTGTCAGTGGACAACAAATCACACAGTTAGTACAGTTAAAGTTGTCTTTAGTGATTATATCCATGGTGTCAATAACCGCATATAAATGCTCCAGTCTTCTCTTAGCGTCAGGCAGATCTTTATCGCTCAGTGTGTTGCTAACGGTAGTTCTGTTGAGGTTTCATTACGTGCTAGCATAAACTACACCTCTGTGTTTAACACTACTACTACTACTGTACTTGAACAATGTGTCTTATGTTTGTTTTTTTGGTAAAATTTCTAGCTAGTCTGAATTTTCGGTGATGCTACCTAGCCTCTGAGCCTTCAGTGAGATCCATTATCGGACGGGAAGCTAAGCCTGCTAAGCTAACATTTGGGACTACTTCAGTCACACATTTCGATATGATGCTGTGAGCTACAGCTAGCCATACTACTAACTGAAAAGAGCAGTAAACCTTACAGTGTCAGTCTGTAGTTTGTAAGGATTTGTAATGTTACTCTTATGTTACTCAGTTACATTACATACAGTAAATGATTGTGTTCCTTCATTCCACTGGTACAAGCACTAGTCTGGTGTCATGCCATGAAGTGGTCGTCCATCCACAGGAGCAACTGTCCTCATGCCTCTGCATTACTTTACTTGCTCTGTGTGTTGGGTTATAACCAGTCTGGTTGATTTTACATGTTCAAATAGCCTTAAAGGACAGATTCAACTTATATAATACAGTTTTCCACTTGCCAAACAGTGATTGAGCCCTTACAGTGAGACTGAAATGTTATTCATGCATCAAAACGACTTGATTTCATTCACAAGGGCTTTATTTTAAAGATTTTAGCCCATATGATAAATAGAAATGTCTTTATTTTGTATTTAAAAATCATCTTTATTACAGCCTAAACAAGGGTATTAGACATACCAAACACATACAGCCTAAACATTAGAAACAATACTATAGTATTGCCTACAATCATCCTAAATGTCAGGCCTGATTAACCTATAAACTGCAAACTTTTATTTGACCATGATTATTTGGTTACAAGAAACATTAAAGTTTTGTTATCACCATAGACAAAGTTATGCATATTTGCACGTTATGACTGTTTGATCCAGTTAAAAGCAGCTGCAGATGCATCTGAACTGGGCAATACAGCTTCAGCAGGAAGCCTATAACCCACATAAATGAAATCAACTCATTTTGATACATTAATACCATTTCAGTCACAATACTTCATTTTTAGCAGATGGAAAACTGCATTATATGAGTTGAATTGGTCTCTTCAAAGCTATTTCAACTGGTAAAAAGAGCTGCATTGGTTTTTACTGTAGTACACAGAGCAGGTAAAGTGATGCAGAGGCATAAGGGTAATTGCTTCCACAGACCTGGTTTTGGCAGACATTCCCTTTCTGGCATGACACTTGCATTGCTGTGTCCGATAATGGATGTGCTGATGGTAGCGGCAGGCTAACGCACAGCCCTTTCAGTTGATTGATTTACTTTTTGAAGCCGTAACCTAATAAACAGCTGCACACTCGTGTATCGAGTGTGGTCAGCAGATCTGAGCTGCTTTTTCTTACTCTGTGGCAGATGTCTAGTATCAAATGTTTTATCTAAACCTTGCAGAAACCAACACCTGCTGGAGATGTCAAAATGAAACAGGTATTCCCTCTTATTTTACTGGGTTTATAGTCTGCTGTTGGAGGATATTTGTTTACATTGTTTGTTTAGACCATATCTTGGCAAAGGATTTCCTTGAAATGTTCCCTATCCACCCCCCTCTGTTCATCTTTTTTTTGTTGTTGCTGCAAAATTTACTTTCCATTTTTCCTTTTTGTAAAACCTGCATTTTATCCACTTATCTGCATGTTTTTAAGTTTCCATATTAGAAGGACCTGAAGTAGACACAGTAGACAGACCCCATGTGATGAGACACCATCAAGCAAACCCCTGTCTGGAGTGTTTCCTTCATACACATATCAACATGTGGCAGCTTCAGTGATACATGCTGGGTTTAGTGGCAGGACACCGTTAACCTCTGGTGTGCTACTGCTGCTGGCGTACTTCAACAGACTGTCAGTCGTGTTCTACTTGCAGACACCTCTTCTCACTAGGATATGTCACTTTATTGTATGTTATATTGCTGGTTACGACTTACAAACAGCTGATTAGTGTTGTTTGCCCATTCTTAGTACTCTGCCACTTTGAATGTTATGTCGCTGCAGTTTGACTGGCACACAGCATATAGAAGTAGGATGTTACTCATGCTCCTCTGGCATTTGGAGATTATTACTGGCACTGCTGCTGCTGCATCTATACTGCCTTAATGCGGCTACACTTAGCCCTGATAGCTTACTTGCCAAAAAGTATCCTTTAAACTGGATAATGTGATGATACCTCTTCCTTCGTACCCATTGATGTGTTATAACAACTGGATACCAACCCAAAGATGGCAACCACTCCTTTCAATGAACTTTAATCAGATTGCTTCTGGGCTGTGTAGCCTCAATGCACCACGTCCCCAAAACATGCATTGGGCGGCAGGTATTTTGACACAGTAGTCACACCATGTTACTCCAATTTTAGTCTGATCACGTGGTGCACAGGGGCCCAAAAAGTATCTTCTCATATTCAATTAATTTAGTAAAATGGTGAATGCATCATCTGCACTTTGCAAACTCAAAGGATTGGTTCATTAGGTTTATTACGTATGAAATTTTTGAAATCTGATTCTGTGTGTTTGACACTGTCATCAGTACGCTGCAGTTTTAAGTCGGAGATGCTCTGCCATGGCACTGACTGCTTATTTCACTCATGACACCATATAGACATTTAAAAAGGTAAAAAACATGATTTTCACCAGAAGGGGTCTTAACAAATGTCTCTTTCATGATAGTGGTCTATGAGGGAAACACTTTTTAGGCCGCCGCAATTTCTTTTTGTTGCAAACCCGCAGGTGACCTCTAAAAGGCAGGCAGGCTGAGCTGTGTACATTCCAGCTGCCTTAATACATCCATGGGAAGACCTCATGACCTTTCCTCAAACAGCGTACAGTAGCATGTTAAGCTAGCCATTTTATTTGTTTTGCAGATGCTGTAGTAAATTAAAAAGCTGTGATGCTTATCAGTACTGTCATGGAAATAAGATCAGGCTAGTTTGACTTAAGGAGCCTCAAAGTCCCACATCAGTTCTGCCTTAAGGCAAAGAGCACTTCAAAAACACTAAAGAGAAATGAGGGTTTGAAGTGTAGTGGCTCTGTGTAATAGATGTAAAATCTTAATTTTATGCTCTTGAAGGGTGATATTCATCATTGTCAATGACTTTTCCCAAAGCCTTAAACATTGTGTATATACTGCACCCTGTTTCAGTCTGGCATGGGGAGAAAACAGTATCTCCAAGTAAAATGTTTTGTTGTAGCTTTCTTGCTCATTTGAACTAATAAAATAGTTGAATACGTTATTCTTTTATTAAATACATTAAAATATGTGATTCAAAGGTTGCCTAACAAATAAAACCATACAAGTTTCATTCGAGTCAGGCTGAAAAAGTAGCAGCTAACTGCGAATCCACTCAGCTAGGCTAGTTAGCTTTTAGCAGCATTAGTTTACAACACATATTTACTAGTTATGTACTAGTAACTTTTTTCTCCATTCTGATTAAATTCAGCTGCTGCATTGTTGGTGTGATATAATAAGGTAAAATTAAAATGACTAAACACAACAATGTTGGAGCTTGAAAATTTATTTTTCAAGTACAACAAACAGGAAAAAGCTAGTTAGCTAAGGCTAACTCACAAGCGCAGCCATAGCTGTTTTGTTTGTGATGTTATTGTTTTGTTGTTGTTGTTGTTTCACAAAAATACACCTTTTTAGCATCATATATAGTAAGGAACTGGATAAAAAAGTAGGATTCAGGTCTTAATGTTTTGTGTTTTGGTTCGTTCGGCAGAATTACCTAATGATAAGCTAATCTGGCGTCCATTCCTAGATTGTAAAAAGCAGGCTATTATGAAAAATACATGGATTTGCTTTCTTGCCAAAAGTTTGATGATAATTTTGATACCACTCTCATGTCTGTGCATCAAATATGAAGTCCCTGACATCAAGCTAGCAGCTGGCTAACTTAGCTTACAACATAAAATGTCATAAGTCACCAGCTGTACATTGTCAGGAGTGACATATGCAAAACATACTATCCTGCTGGTGAGTGGAATCTGCCAGTGGAACATGACTGACTACTTAAAACAAGAGTGGCATACCATCAATTTTCAATCCCAGCGTCACTTGTTTTTGTTGTTAATGTGAAATAGTGCTGAAATGATAACTGTAGTGGGGTGACACTGAATGTAATTAATCAAAAAAAACATTTTAATGCATTCTGCTGTTGGGCTAGCATTGACTAAACCTGTTAAAATGTAACTATTCCTCCTTCCATTGGGAATACAGTACAATAAAACCAAGGTACCGGTCCAGTTGCATGGCAGTGCACTGACCCACCAAAAATATTTTACTCCAGCTAAAGCACATTCAAGGTAACCTGTCCTGTATTCCACTTTCAGCGTTGACTCTTGTTGGGATGGCACTTTGTTAATAATGACCCATTCACACTTAAACAAGCCCTAAGAAAATGTAGTAAAATGTGTTTTCTTTACTTCAGGGTTTCAGATAAGCCTGTCTGGAGTGCCCCAAAGTAAGCATTAGACTCGCACACAAAGCACACTGACCTCTACTCTTTGTGGGTACACCTCAATAGTCTACAGTGGTCTCCTTCCCTCAGCACCGCTCACTGAGCCATGTCCAGTTGTTGGCTGAAGACTGGGCATAGTGCTGCTCAGTGACCGATCTGCTTTGTTACTGAGCTGCAGATTCTAGTAATAATTGGGATAACACAGGTGAGAGGAAGCCACTGTTTACTACTGAAACAGCCTGTGTGGTGCTCTGGTAGTTGGGGAGTCTGTCCACTGTTCACTGCTATTAACTGTTACAGATTCAGTTATGGTCTCCAAAGATTCATTTGCATCGGGGCTTAAAGGTTAAGGGATCTGTTTGCACTTCAAGAGCTGGTTGGACAGGGCATGGCAAAGAGGGCTCAACACTTCAGCTCAGCACTGTTAAAACTGCCAAATATATTCTGGAGGTACATCCAGCTACACACTGACAGGTGACTGTAATGCACCTGATAACATTTAACTCTGACAGCTGACAGAGTTTCATTCCACTTGAATCCGTCTTCGGTCTCAATAAAGTGCTGTTTGAGTGTTGGCTCACTTTGACTTTCACTCAAGGGAACTGTTCAGGTTTGAATTGCACATTTTAAGAAATGTTATGAACAGGGATTCCCAATGTAAGCTGCACACGGCTGCATGTGATTCATTTGGTAGCATCCAGCTAAAAGAGCCGGTGCCGTCACTTGTCTGAGCATTGGGAACCCCTGTACATGTGGGCACTTTGCTTGTGTTCAAAATGCATTTTGTGCTTCCTCTGATCTTGAGATAACCCCAACAGTTGATGCTCACAATTCTCGAGTCATCAGTTTTTTTTGTACAGTGCACAATAATGTGCTGATCATGTGGAGGTTTTTGTGGCATAAATTTCTCAATATTGCTTATTGGGCTTATCTCAAGTGTGTACAGACATGTTACCGAGGTACGTCAAGCATTTTATCACACTGTGTGCATCCTCTGTTTGCACCAGCTGGTTGGACCCACAGTGTGGCGTGCATGTTGTGGCAATCTGGATCTGTTCCTCTCTTTGTCCCGCCAGGTAAACGCAAAGCTCTGAAGCTGAATTTCGCCAACCCTCCAGTGAAACCGGCCTCCAGGCTCCCGCTTAATCCAACACCTCCCTCGTTCCAGAACCCTCACATGTGAGTAGACAGTCAGGCTCAGATGGTCATTGGAACTGTGTTTGATTTTTTTTAAATGATTAGTATTATTATTTTTGTTATTATTATTATTTTGATTTAGATAATACACCATATGTCTGTACTGTAAACCAGGATTTGAGGTTAGTGAGGTAATTTAACCCTGGGTTATCCAGGTTACATCATCATGGTAACTTATGCTGCACACATGAACCTGCTGAATACTTTTTTATCTTCATAAATGTGCAAAAAATAGGGTTATTGGGTGTAGATTGATGGGAACAATGTCAGTTTTATCTATCTAAAAGAGAAGTTTTTATAGAACCCTTTACTTTCTCTAAACAGCATATACATGAGAGATATCAATTCTAGGCGGGTGGAATTCTAGTCTTCCTTGGTTTATTATTTCCCTGTTGACTGCAGGCAATTTTAAAGCCAGTTCATTGCTTTATAGGCCTTTGTATAGCGTTATAATCCTAAAACAGAGACTGATTAAAGCAGTAAAGCCTTGTACATGTTGACCTTATAAGATTATATTAAGATAAGATTAGCAGTAAGCCTCTTTGCCCATTTGAATTATGTATTTCAAGGAAGAAATAAGGCTAAAATTGTCTTACACACTATAAAAATAGGCTGCATCTAAGCGACATATTTAATGCAATGTATAAATGTAAGTATAATCAGATCTACTTGTGCCTTAATGATGGGATAGCGATATCGACAGGTGCAGCAGCTCTGTTGCTTTTAGCCTGTATTATATTTGCTCAATTTGGTTTAGGATGACGGTTTGTTTTTCTTGTGAGAAATATGTGACCTTAGACCTGTTCATATTTGCAATTGCAACATATTTTTTTGCTTTTGTTGACACATTTCTAAATTTCTTGGCATGTCATCAACGGTTGTAAAATGGCAGGGACTGTGTGTATGTTTATAGCAGCGTGTACGTATGTTGCACAAAAAGTCAACAAAGCCGGGGCCCACACTTAAAAATATTGCCTCATAGCACTACAGGAAGTCTAAAACGCTACACAGCACCTTTAATGTCAGGAACTCGATAGTTAAAGGAGAGTTTCTTCAGAAAAATGATATAAAATAGAACAAATACCTTTTCCAAATTTTGCCCTCCCATCAAATCACACAACAAAACTCTGATTACAAAGCCACTTCATGGAACCCTTAAATGTTTCCATTTCACAGAGGCTTGGTAATGCTGATTAAATATGTATCATATCCCTATTTATCTATAATGCATGTTCTTCTCATGGCTCCACACTGTGTTTTTCCTGTATCGTCCTCCTCTTTCCCCTTCCTGTGGCCTCCTCCTTCCACTCTGTCCTTTATGTTACCTCATCCCATCCGATCCCCATCCCGCCTGGGTTCTCCAGAGAGCGTCTGCGGACACACAGCATCGAGTCGTCGGGGAAGCTGAAGATCTCCCCGGAGCAGCACTGTGACTTCACTGCAGAGGATCTCAGAGACCTCGGGGAGATCGGTCGCGGGGCGTATGGCTCCGTCAACAAGATGGTCCACAAACCCACGGGCCAGATCATGGCTGTCAAGGTGACTCTCATGCTAATAGATACCCCTGGTGTGAGTTTAATTCATCTAGACCCAGGAATCAGTTCAGAATACAGACTCTAAATGTTGTGCAGTTAAACAGAGTTCTTGTGTGATTTCTGCACTGAATCTGTTCTTGTCGTGTTTTGTCCACAACCCAAAGATATTCAGTTTACTGACTTAGAGGAGGAGAAAATATTTACATTTAAGAAACTGGAATCAAAAGATGTTCACCATATTGTGCAGTCTAAAAGAGATTCTAATAATATACAGTCATGTGAAAAAGTTAGGACACCCTATGAAAGCCTGTGTGTTTTTTAAAATCATATTTAGACATATGGACATGTAATATCAATTTTAACAATACTGAGAGATAGAAGTAATATAACTAAACTAGAAAAGCACTCAGAGAGCTCAGACCTCCACCAAGCAGCTCATGTCCACATATTGTGATTTCTACAAAAAAATTCCTGGATCCAGATGATAATCCAGAACATCACCAACATGTAATCATCTGCTCCTTGTCCCATTATCAACATTTCCTGAACATTTCATTAAAATCCGTTCATAACTTTTCAAGTTATCTTCCAACAAACAGATGAACATCGGCAAAAACATAACCTCTGCTTGGTGGAGGAAACAATTAAAACTGAAAAATACACGTTTAAAAACAAAAAATATAGAGAGTCATAGAATGGCAGAGTCAAAGCCCAGATCTTAATTCCATTGAGATGCTGTGGGGTAACTTGAAACGCTGTACATGAAGAAACCCCTCAAACATCTCACAGCTGGAAGAATTCTGTGTTGGGGAGTGGAGCAAACTTTCCTCAGACTGATGTCAGAGACTGGTAGATGCTACAAGAAGCGTCTCACTGAAGTTATTTCAGCCAAAGGGGGTAACACTAGCTATTAGGGGGTAGGGTGTCCTAACTTTTTCCTCAGTTAGATGCTTTTTTTGTTGATATCTTTTGTTTCATGAGTAAAACAAGGTTATTTTTTGTTGTTTACCTGCAATTAAATCACTTTCTTTTCCAGAGAAAAATAAAAACAAGATTAGACATTGAAAAGTGAATGTTTTTTAATAAAGAACTAAACATTTAATGGGGTGTCCTCATTTTTTCACATGACTGTAATACGATATTGATTGAACCCATTGTGTACAGTGTGACATTCAGTGAACTTACAAAATAACCATCATCATGCTGTGTGTCGGTGCTTTTAGAACTTTTGACCAAAGCAACAAATTTGTAATGTGCTTATGAGGGCTGGAATCCATTAGTGTAAATATAAATGTGCAGTAGGTTGTCTGGAGAGTGGATATCAGAAATGTGTTTTGTGTTGTGTGTCCCTCAGAGGATTCGCTCCACTGTGGACGAGAAGGAGCAGAAGCAGCTGCTGATGGATCTTGACGTGGTGATGAGGAGTAGTGACTGCCCCTACATCGTTCAGTTCTACGGCGCCCTCTTCAGAGAGGTCTGACAAACCCGCACTGACCTCAACACATCATTCTCAGTCCTGTTTGTTTTAGCAATATAGTGAATCTATTATTTTATTGTGAATCGTCAATATAGTCATCAGAAACTTATTGATTTGTCCAGTAGATGCTACTGCAAAATGTTTTCTTTTGAGTTGGATTGGAGGAAGGAAACTAACCTTTCACTCTTTATTTCAGGGGGACTGTTGGATTTGTATGGAACTCATGTCTACCTCATTAGACAAATTCTACAAATATGTATATTGTGCATTAGATGACGTCATTCCAGAGGAAATATTAGGCAAAATAACATTAGCAGTAAGTAATTATTTCATGTTTTCTTCATACGTTACTTGTCATAGCATGCCTAGCATTAAGACTGACCAGGTTTCATTTGTCGTCAACAGACCGTTAAAGCACTGAACCACTTAAAAGAAAACTTGAAAATAATTCACAGAGGTAAGTTGTTAATTAGTCATATTGGGAACTGCATTCCAGCCTCTATTTGTCTCATGTTACTCTGAATGTAATTGTCCCTTCCTCTCTTTGTAGACATCAAACCTTCCAACATTCTAATGGACCGAAAGGGTAATATCAAGCTGTGTGATTTCGGCATCAGTGGCCAGCTGGTGGACTCCATAGCCAAGACCAGAGACGCAGGCTGCAGGCCTTACATGGCGGTAAGCAAGCAAAAGCAATGTGTGAGAAACCTGCTACCACTAAGGTGTGAAGGATGCTGACCTCAAAGCTGCAATATGGTCCTCATTCAGATCTCAGGGACCTTCATCACAAGCTACAATACCTTGTACAGTTTATTTTCTGTACATCCCTTTTGACATTTTGTTCTGCTATCAAAATGTCAAAAGGGATTAAAAGCATTATTTTTTAATGTTTTTCTCAAATAAGTCTATAGGGTCACATGCTGGAGGTATGTCTTTCCAGTTTGACCTCATGGTGGTACTGTTAAATCATTGTTTTACAATGAATGCATTCATACACAATGATGAAAAAGCCTAATAAAACAGGTTATTGTATCCGTGACATGATTGTGCAGGCCGGGGGTTACAGGTTTGGTGTAGAGCAGCATATTCTTTGATATGAGAGGATTTTGATGACAGTAGGTCTGGCAATAACAACCCAAGATATGTAGGAGTCTTTGAAACAGATCCGTGCATTTAGTTAGTTATTTCTAACATATCCAGTAGTACACCGTTCACACTTAATGTGTTGTAGAATTTATTTTCCACTTAACTGGCAATTAATATCCCAGAGTGACAAAGTGAAAACGTGTTTAGATCCATCCATCCATTATCTGTATACCGCTTACCCTGCAGGTATACAGGTATACCTGCAGGGTTGCGGGGGAGCTGGAGCCTATCCCAGCCGACTCAGGCGAAGGCAGGGGACACCCTGGACAGGTCACCAGTCCATCACAGGGCTACACATAGAGACTCTCATTCACATCTACGGACAATTTAGAATCCTCATTTAACCTCAGCATGTTTTTGGACTGTGGGAGGAAGCTGGAGTACCTGGTGAAAACCCACTCTGCACAGGGAGAACATGCAGACTCCACACAGAAAGATCCCAGGTGTCCTAACCGGGACGCGAACCGGGGATCTTCTTGCTGTGAGGTGACGGTGCTAATAACCGAGCCACCGTGCAGCCCTAATGAAACTACTACAGTGTTAATCTATACCAGCACTAATGGATGACAGTTAAAAGTGTGTAAACACGCTGGCAGCTGCCCATAGATAAGAAGTGACTGTTGTCTCTTATCTCTGACTGGTATTGTTTCTGTTTTACCAAGACATTTATCAAGACTACGTCCTAGCAGAGTTTGAGATGTGCATGTAACATTCACGAGCAAATCTTGATTTTAATGTAGACCGTGATGATATTGTGTTTTTTATGAGTCCTAGAATAACTCAGCAGTAAAGCCTACAGGCAAGACTACATCAGTTACAGAGTTTATATTTAAATGGCCATGAACTGTGTGCATGTCCACAGAGGAAATAGTCAACACAGGAGAATCAGCTGTGAAAAAGCATCTGGACAGTGCAACCTCATTGGAGTCACTTCCTTTACTCTCCTGTGTTCTAAATTGACCACATGTTGATCTTACAAGCACCGCATATTGACCACACACAGCGCTGTAATGGATCAGCAGAAGGGGGCAATCTGGCGCTATACAAACAACAAAACATTCAGAGATTGATGATTCTAAACATTAAGAGTGAAATTTTAATTCTGACTGCATGCTATGCACCCTATTTACCCCCATGAGTTGAGGTAGCAGCAGGTCCAGGCCCAGCATCCATATGAAGGGAAGTAAACAGAGATGCAGAAAAAAGACCAGATGCGAGAAAATAGTTTCCGATGAAGTTGAAGGAAGGGTGAGGAGTTGAGAAGGTGCATTTTATTTCCTGTCCAATAAAACCGTGAAGGGGATTGCCAAGTCTCAAAGCGAGTGAGCTCATGGTCTGCTGAGTGTAGCGTGAATGGATGTGTCATCTTTTATCCACATGGCCGAGAGCAAGAGAAGAAAGAAAGCATTGCTGTTCACTTTATTGGAAGTCTACATGGAGCAAAGACTGCTGGGATGATTCTGGCAGTGATAAATTAATATGTTGACAGTTCTTTGTTTGTTTCAGGCTCAACAGAAACTTTCTTGGGAAGTCCCAGAGAGGACGAGTCAACAAAAGTCTCTGTGTGGGTGGACCATGTGGGGTCTCCCTGTTGCACTGTGCAACTCCTTGGATGCTTGATAATGTCACATATGTGTCACATGTGTTTCCACTGATCTACCCCCAAGGTCTTTTAGCCGTGGACACTAGGATTGTGTCCTCCAAAAATAAATGTAATATTGTTTTGGGCTAAGTTCGGTGGAAATTTGACTATTACTTGGTAGACACAGTTTACCATAACGGTTATGTGAAAAGCAGCTACTAAACCCATGTCAGAGTTCCAGAGAAATTCCATCTTGGATCCCACAACTACCATATTTTTACGCATTGGTTTTGTTTCATGGAAGAATCCCAGCCACATCAAAAACCGACTTCAACATACTCATCAAAAATGAAGCAAGTCTCTGATTGAACCCTGATTATCCAGGTCACTTTTACTGTCTGTTATTTACTTACAAACTAGCAACAAGAGTAAACAAGGTAAGCTCAGCACTATGCTCCAAACCTCAGGTTGCAAAGCAATAGCTGACCCACCACATGTCTCATCAGCGTGGGGAGTCTGGGCGTCTAAGTGTAGAAAAAACACACCACAACATAAACATAAATTACAGAGAGAATGCTCGGTTTTACAGGGAAAAAAACATGGTAAAAGGGACCACAGGGGACCAAAATAATATTTTAGAAGGGTCCTAAGGTAGCTTTTAGAATGCATAATGCATTTGTGGACAAAAAATGCCCTTTAAGCCACTTACCCTGGGAGTGGTCAGTGGTATTTTTGCCTTCTGTGTGCAAATCTTCAGTAAGAACTCTGCATGCATGGTGTGCGGATTACAAAGCGGAAGTAACATCATGTATGTCTGTATGAAGAATCCCTTTGGAAGCACGTGTTCTCCTTTTTTTCTTACTTCTGCAATCATACGATTGGTGTCCCCCAGGAAGAGCAGATTCAAAGCCTCCTCCTCGTTTACTGACTGCTGCAGACACAGGTTCCTGAGATGGATGTTCTGGTCTGCATCCTCCATGATCATTACTTTTCTGAAATAAAGAAACTTAAAGTAAATGCCTGAATAATTATTTAACTTCAAATGAAAATGACAAAGGGGGGAACAAATCCAGACAAAACCTAAATAATCCAACACTGAAGCAATTACAAGTAAAGGATTATGTCAGTTATGTCATCCATTTCCCTCCTATCGCCTTGGCGTCACTCAGCTCGAAATCCAAACAAACCACATATGCAGGTTTGTGAGGGCTGCAACACAGTCTGACACATGTTCTTTATCTATCTGGGGGATCGTACCTTGATAACAGACAGTGCTTTCTTTAAAACACAAACAGGTGATTGGTTCTTGGCCACATCAGGCACACTGTTAAACACAGCGTGCTTTAACAGATGGGGTTGAAATGACTTCTGTGATCTTACCACATCGTTTCTAACCAGCCGCCAGGGTTGTGACAGCATGGCTACTGGATTGACATGTCAAAGAGGAAGACTAGAGAACACATGTAGATAATTATGTTAACATGTGTAGGTCATTGAGGTTCTGTTTGATAAAACAGCATCAATCTTATTGTGATTAAAAGAGGTGTCCTGGCAGGGTGATTTTCCGAAACAGCCCCACTAACCCAACATCTCATTTGATTATAGCGTTTTATGAAAAAAAGAAATGATATAGACATGGAATGAATTAGGGTAATTTACAGACTTTCAGGCATTTACAGGGTGAAAAAACAGAGGCATGACTGAAATCATGCACAGATGGAGAGAAGAAAAAATAAACTCGATAATATAGTGCAAGAATGACAGAAAAAGAGAAGGGGTAATGGAAGGCAGTGAAAGAGAGAAACAGACCAGCAGTCAAAGAGAGAAATTTGTCAGTGCCACAGCTTCTCCTTGAATCAGCAAGTGTGGCCACAGCATGGTTAACGATGGGCACTGTCTATTTCCAGAAGACTGTGATTTGTGGGTATCTAAACTTTAAGCTGGATCCTTTGCAAAAGGATAGAAGGGACTTAAATGGAACTGGAACGTGCAAATACATGACAAATACCAAGATGATGTACTAAGATGATGTCGTGTCTGGAAGACCTGCTTGAAGATAAATAAGTATTGAGCGTGACAAAGACAGAAAAATAAAAAAATAAGAGAAAAGGCAGGGATACAAACTAAGAAAAAATGAAGCTGAATGAAAAAGGAATCAACAGTGAGAATTACAGGCAATTACAAAGAAGGGCAAGGCGCAGAAGGAAGCAACAGAACACACAAAGGAGCAGTTAGAACAAGAGGCAGAGGGACACAGAAAAGAATTTCACTCAGACCAACAGCAGCGACCAACTAAGAAAAACTATTTCTTCACATGACCCTGTTACTCTCCACTCCAGCGGTGGTGTCTTGCCACCAGGTTGACCACATCCATTGCTGTCCCAAAGTCTCATTATGTCAGCTGACAGTTCATAGTGGGTTGGTAAATACTCTAGTCTCCATATTTCACCACACAGTAACTGAGCCAAGCTGAGAAATGGCTGCTCAGGAATAGGGCTTGGCTAGAACCACAAGAGCTTTTACAAAAATAATGAGCCCAGTGGTTATTGGTTTTAACAACTTTAAAATAAGTGTCCTCATCATCCATAGCTGCATACCTTCAAGGTGAAATATACCCTGTATGACCCTAGCTGCTGACATTTTTAGAAGCACAAAAGACAAAATATAGCAAATGCTAAAAAGAGAAGACTGACGGTAGGTCTTCCAGTCGAGATGCTTCATGTCGGGAATCCAGAAGGTCATATCCCATCTCATTGTAGATCTCCAGGTAGGAGATGTGTGTGGTATAAACCATGTTGCTGTCCTATGGAGCAAAAATATATGATCTAAAATTGGACTGGATGCAAAAAGATGGAACTATCAGTATTTCTGACATTTGGCAGAAGCATGTATACAAATAAATCTAGGCGCTATGCAGAGGAGAAGAAAATGAATTAAAGCTGCAAGCAGCGTTGGATGGGTTCGAGCTTCTTGCTGGTCGGCGACAGGAAATCGCTATATGCATGTCCTTAGGAACTGACTTTGATCACGCGTGAGAAGTTTTAGGCTGATCGGAGCATGTAAAAGGTGGTTAGACAGCATTTTCTGTTTGATGGCGAGCTGGCGACTGAGACAGGAAATGGATATATGGATGTCCTCAGAACCCGACTTTTATCATGACTGTGAAGTCTTAGGCCGATCGGAGCATGTATTGGTTAGTTATACATCACTTCCTGTTTCATGGCGTGCTGGCGATTGAGACAGGAAATCGCCATATGCATGTCTTCAGGATTGGACTTTTATGATGTATGTGAAGTTCCCAGTCGATCGGAGCACGTACAGTCTAGTTAGAGTGCACTTCCTGTTTAATGGCGTGCTCGCGACTTAGACAGGACAAGGCTATATTGCTGTCATTAGGGCCAGAGTTTCATCATGCATGTGAAGTTTCAGGCCATTGGGAGCATAGACAGGCTAGTTACAAAGCACTTACTGTGTCTTTCATGGTTAAAGGGCAAAACAGGCACGGGTTACCGCGGACACGCCGTCATACTTTTGAGAAAGATTTTGGTAACTTTTAGTCACCCCCACATGTAGTATATGTGGCCCAAATTTAAGATCTGTCGGAGTTATCCCCTAGCAGTATTTTGCTCTTGAAAAGTGCAAATTTCTGACCGTAAATTCAAAATGGCCGACTTCCTGGTGCATTTTGGGTAAAGGGTTGATTTGGTAATTTTGTTTGTCTTGTCGTGATACATATGTGTACCGTTGGTGCTCGAACCCTAATAAAGGCAACGACAGCCTAAAGATTTCTAATTTACATTTGTCTTTAATGTATTAATGTGTGTTGTCTGTATGTATCAATAAATGATTAACTGAAAAGAAGACAAATGTCACTGTGCTCACCTGGCTGAAGCATTCGTACAGGTAGGACAGGGTGCGAGGCACAATTCCCCGATCACTGTAACGCTCGGCACCTCCTGTGATGGTAAAGGTCTTCCCACTGCCCGTCTGGCCATATGCAAATATGGTGCCATTATAGCCAGCCAAAACACTGTACAGACAGATACACACATGATAGACACTGTGAAAGCCTTCAGTACTTGATCTTTACAGTATAATTTAAGCAAACTATCTAATCTAGTTAACTTCATAATGTGTTGAACATATGTCCTGTAACTCCAAATATGTTTTCAGTGCTGTTTCTCTGTTTGTCTGTCACCAATCATATGCAAATGCTAACAGGATGAAACTCTGTAGACCTGGATGCTCCATAGATGAAACCATTCAAATTTGGTGTGGATTTGGATAACTTTCTATAAAACTGCTAGACAGGGCATTGGCCTTAGTGGTTGACTGTGCTCTTCAAGTGTACAACAGTAATGAAGGTCTACATTTACTAGAGCCCAATCAATACTTGATTTTTGGGGCTGATGCTAATACCAATTTTAAGGAGTAAAACTATTTAATTATTGTTTATATATATTAGAGTTAAGATGGGGTATTTGTTTATTAACTTTCAAGCAATGTATTTCACAGACTAGTTAGCAACTTACCATGAAGACACCCCTTGACTCCACACCACTATCTGTTGTGCTGTGCATACTCTGCTACATGTGCTACAGCAGAGCCGACTCGCCCATTAGGCAATATTGGCAAATGCTAAGGGCGCCGTGACCTCCAGGGGGCGCCACAAAATTGGGAAAATGTGCACCTTCAATATAATTATAAATGGAAAAGCTTACACTGATTAAAATGTAGAGCAATGCCCAATTAACATTACTACAAAACAATGCTATTCCATTTCTTTTGTAAGCGTCTGCAAATCAGTGATGGAGGGGGGCGCCATATAAAATCTGGCCCAGGGCGGCACACTGGGTAGTGCCGGCTCTGTACTGCAGACAGTTCTAAGACTATTGGAAACAATGGAGTTGGAGTCGCTTCACTGGTCAAACTGTGATGACCTTGCTTTTTGCAAGCTTCTTTATAGCTCTCCTATACTTCAAAGAATGCAGCATATATTATAAAGGTTTGTTAAAGCTAAAGTTAAGGTAAGGCTATGTGCAAAGACATACAGTATATTCATTTAATTAGCCAAGTAGTTCAAGGACAAAAAGTGTATGATAATATCAAGGACAAAAATAACTGATGCTGTATATTCTGTTCATATTTTCTGACAAGGCAATAAGGAAATAATACGGGTTCACTGAAATATCTAATTTTCTTTCCTGTCATTATTCTCAATAAGATGTTTTTCAATTCCAAACTGTTGTCACTGTCCAACAGACAGATGATAGCAAGATAGGTGGCAGAACAAGCACATTTTACAAACACGGTACATGTTCTTAAAATGATCTTACATTAGGTCCATGTGGACATAAGAAAACATTTGAGCAAACAGTACATAAAATGTAAGTTCACTAGTGTGCTCTTGTTGTCCTTAGTCCTAAAAATGGGCGGACAAACAAATAATTGGACTCAAAGAGAATTGATTGTTGATGCCTATTTTAAATACAGTCTCAATCTTGTTCATTAGAATCATGTGCCTCCTATGACATCACCATCTTAACTAGCAAAACTGCAAGAGAGTGTCAAGTATATTCCAAGGCAGACACCAAGAGCCTCAGTGAATCGAACCTGACACTTTAAATCCACAGGAAAGCATGGCAGTGAGTAGAGAGCTGCTATGGCGACAGACATCTGCTGGTGAGCGAGGAATGTCTCGGAGCGTAAGTGACAGAAAGGGCCCAAACCCACTTACCAAGGCAGGGTCCGGTAAATTTTGGTCTGGCACAGAACGGTCCCTCTGCACGTGCACAGGGCCGTGGAAACCAACAGTATCTAGTTCTGTCTGAATGAAATAAACTTCCAAAATGACGGAACTCATAGGAGATACATTATATAGGCATAAAAAAAACTTCTGTTTTGCAGACTTGGAAATAAACCAGCTAGAAAATAGCAAAATGACAGAGGGCCGTCTGACACATGAGCTTAGATCAAAGGTGTGGATAAACTCTCTGACTTGCCAGTTGCGAGGAAGAGGATATCTTTACACTGTATTTTTCAAGATGAATTACAAACAAACTTAAGCCTCTCACTTATTCTAATGGAATTGCCGACCCAGTACTTGAGCAGTGTGTGGGTTTCCTTTCCTGTGTGCTGTACAATTCCACACCCTGCATGAGAAGGGTATGGGAAAAACTGCATGTCAGTTTATATAAAACACTACGGCCACTCATGAGAGTGGTGGTTGGCTAGTCTGACTTGGACGGCCATTGGGCGTTCATTTATTCTAGCCTGAGTCATGGAAGTGATTGGCAGCGGGGAGCGAAGACACAGGCTCAGTGTTTAGCTTAATGTCAGTACTAATGATGCGGCCAGGGCCCTGCCACTGAGGCTTGGGCGTTTCCCAATGCTTGTTCCTGTTTACACCTCAGCTTTCCTAGAGATTGGCAACTCATCATGCAACAGATCCTTGTTCTTCCTGTTGTTTTTATGAGGAGCTCTATGTTGAATCATTTTGAGGTATTACTGTCAGGGATAAAAACTGAGCAGCCCACACTACTTCTTTGAACTTGGGCTGCAGGTTTCGCAGCCCTCTGAAATGGGATTACAATGCAGATAGAGGGGTTTGCCTTGCCAGCCCAACATCATTACACTGGCTCTTCCTCTCCTGGAGCTATTAATGCTGGTTTGTTTTTAAACTACTGTGCTGGAGTTCAAATGACTGGTTTCGGTTACACCACAGCAGAGACAGAGACTTGTGTGCAAGTAAACGAGTTAGAGCTTTTTGGCTAAACTTGAAGTGAGCCAAGTATGACAGAGTACCAACCAAAACAGCAACCTGACAGTTATTGCTAGTGAGAGGATAGGCATTTGTGTGCGTCGGTTTTAGTGCGGTGACAGCAAAACTGCTGCAAATCAAAGTGACTCCTGACTAAACCTGAATAAATATTTCCTAACTATTGAGGCTTTAGGAAAATAAAGGGTCAGGCCAAAATTTGATTCTGCTTGTGATTAGTGTGTTTCTGTAACTGTATTCATGTCCAAGTCAACATACGCTACATAGTTATCAGCACACCGACAGGTTGTCACACAGCATAGTCTGTATCAGTCCAAGCTGAGTGCCTTTCATAATCTCTGTCGATACCCTTTGTAGGAAGAGTGTTAGGCCTAAATTATGGACTGTTCCTGTGACTGTCTTTGAAAGCAACACATTCAAACTACAGCCGTGGCCAAAAGTTTTGAAAATGACACAAAATGAGTTTTCACAAAGTTCACTGCTTCAGTGTTTTTAGATCTTTTTGTAAAATGTTACTCTGGTATACTGAAGTATAATTACAAGCATTTCATAGTTGTTAAAAGCTTTTATTGACAATTAAATTGAGTTTATGCAAAGAGTCAATATTTGCTGTGTTTACCTTCTTTTTAAGACCTCTGCAATTCACCCTGACATGCTGTCAATCAACTTCTGGGCCACATCCTGACTGAGGAATATGAATAATCAGTTTAATTAATAATTTGTCAGAATTTGTGGGTTTTTGTTTGTCCACCCACCGCTTGAGGATTGACCACAAATTCTCAAAACTTTTGGCCACGGCTGTAGAAATGGCTGGGGTTGAACAGGCAGAATTATTTACTCCATTCACTCCTGTGTTTTTACCACAAAGGTGAGACTTGATTAAAAAGGTTTTAACTTGTTGGAATTCTGAACATTCTGTGTGTAAATAGGCATCCCGCAGAGGGGGGAAGGAAGTGACAGTGGACTAAGAAATGCCTGATTGGGGAGACAGATTGGTCATGGCTAGACAGGATGACTAGTGTCCTCTAGACTGCAGACATTATACTCATATCAAAGACTAAAAGACGCCAAGCTCAAATCAATAAGGCAAGACATAACCAAGTTGTGACTGCAACTTTTTAACCTGATGTTTACCATCTGCCACAACAAAGAGGGAGCTGTTAAGGCGTTGGCTGGGGAGGGCAACCTAATACCTAAGGCAGTGAACCCATGTGAGTCAGGTCAAATATGTCCAGGTCCTGAGTCAACCAATCCAGACATCCCACTGTGTTGTTTATATGTCTCCTAATAGCAAAGATAATGCAAAGCATTTGAGGGATTCCACAAATAGGCCCTATTGTGACTAAGAAGACAGGGTGGAATGTTGAGGAGATGTTCGGGCTAAACTGAGCCAGGAGGGACAAATTTTGGCGAGAAGAAGGAGAAGGAAAAACCATGTTCACATAACAACAACACAACCAACATTTGATCACAGGAAATTCCAAGTAAATTCCCTCTCTGGCTGGAGATTTTCTCTTTTGGAAGTCAGTCTGGTCAGGGGGTAAAGCTCTGTCACACATAGAAAGAGCTTTCCTTTGTTAAAATAAAGTGAAACTTGTGTTTAGAGGCATCTTAGCAGAGCAACAAACTGAATTTCAACCCAGAG